>VXBX01002127.1:720906-740194 GCA_013400415.1 Scytalopus superciliaris | reverse complement strand
CCCCCCCCCCCCCCACCTGCAAAACCAAGCAATTTCTTTCTTCCTTCATTTGAAAAAAAATTTCTGAAAACCTTGAAATTTTTTCCTTGCTCACATTTATATTATTAGCCTCAGTAATTAAATCCTTAGGAGTTCACATTGTTGAATCTGTATCTGTGAACTACATTTCTTAATTCAGAGTACAGTGTGAGCTAATCAATATCCCTACAGTACTCCAGTTCTCATTATAAAGGTCTGATTCTTCCCCACTGAATTCACGGATTGGTTTTGCCTCTCAGCACAGTCAGGATCAGAATTCAGTCAGAGCTTGACCACTGCCATAGCCTCTGACAAAGACAACAGCAAATTCTATTGTGTGTGTAAAAGGTATTTGATGGTTTAAGTTATGACAGGTTTTAAATTCATTTGTCCATTTGTTTATGAAAAGACAAATTTGAATGAAAAACTAAGCAGTATCCTTTAAGATGGCATCCAGCATGTTAACAGCTGAAATGATAACTATGCTAAATTTGTACATTTTCCTTTTTCTTTTGTTTTCCTTTTCATTCAAAGTATTTGCAGGAGTATCATGAACTCAGAACAATGGTGTTTCTTTTAAATCTCAATAATAGTAATAATAATAAATAAAAATAATAATATACTGAGTGGGTGGAGGGGAGTGAAACATGTGGGGTTATAGAGATCCAGATTTTCCAAACAATGTTCTCTTCTAAGCCAAAACTGTATCATCAAATACAAATCCAGGTAGAGGGATTAATCCCCCCAAGCACAGTACAAGTACAGTGGCTGTGACCTTTCCCATGTAAGTAGAGTGAATTTTTAAAAAAAATTGTCCAAAGCAAGAAGTATTTTATTGTCTAAACCCCAGATTTTCCATGTACAAGTGTCTTACAAAATACAGGAATGAGATAAAAGAATCCTAACACTTTCTTTTGAAGGGATTCGCTGTTTTAGGGAATTGTTTCTCGGTTTGAGCTCAGTCTTTTCTGTTTGTATACAACGTTTCTGCCGGCTACCCTGAAATCTCTGAATGAGTTGCCAGACCTGGAATCCTGGGTATACAGATCGATTGTACTAGTGCATTTTATTTCTTTTCTATAGCTGAGTCTGGGTGTGCAAGCAAAAGGTACTTAATATCAGTGTGAGAAAAGTGCTTAAGGTTTAAGCATGTACCGAGGAGCTTTACTGGGTCTGTTTCATAGTGACAGACTTTGATACTATCAGAAAATTAACTTGTTATTTAATGACACTGTTTGGAAAGAAAATTTGTTTTACTCGTAAGTATTACAGATAGGGACATATGACTGATGATGAACATGACAGATCATTGATACACAGTGATCTCAGATTGCTTGCTAAGATAAGTGAAAGTGAGCAATGTGCCTTGTAGTGTGGTCAAATGGAGATGAATAAGGGATAAAGCTTGTGTCTGGAAAACAGAGTGCTGTGGGAAGCTGTGGCTTTAAAAGGCTTTTGAGTTCTGGTAAATAATTGGCTAAAGGTGAGCTGCCAGCTAACATAGTAGGGAAAATAGTGGGATGTTTGGATATATCAAAGAGTAAAAGGCAGGAAAATTATTATATTTTGGGAGTTTGATGAAAATCTAATGGGACCTTGAGTTCAGTTTTGGCACACACATTTCAAGAAAGACAATACTTTGGACAGTGTTGGAAGGGAAAAAAAAGAATGGTTAAAATATTTTTTTAGAATACATTTTGCAATAAAAGAATCTGAGATCTCCATCTGTTTTCTTATCAGAGGAGGTTACTTACTTCTGGTGTACAAGAACTAAAATAGAGAAGAAAATTCTAGAAGGTTACAGAAAAAAGCAAAACAACACTGTGAAGCTGGAAATTGAGGGCAATTTCTTAAATTAACCATTGTAATACATTTTTCAAGATCAATGGAAAAACTTACCTAGGATTTTTAACCCTGTGATTCTCTACTTCAGAAGACATATAAATAGGTGTTTTTGTTAAAAGTCTGTGCTCTTGTTCAAAACAGATTTTTTTTTTTGTTTGAAACATCCACAATCTGAGTTACACATAAGGTCAGTTTTCGTGACAGCAATGCCTCTTCAGCCTTATCTTTTTTTCTGATAAGAATCTGTAGAAAACAGTTCAGTTCCCTTTTTTAAAAGAAAAAAAAAATTTAAACTGTATTCTATTTGGAGAAATGAAAAACACCTCCATAAAAACAGTAGGTGCCTTCCTCTCTCAAAGTCTGTGCTACGTTTAAAGCAGGTCTGAAAACTGTAATTCCCTTTATACATATGAGGAAAAAATACTGAGAATTATGGAAGAACAGACACTTTGGCTTGAAACTGAAAGAGAGTAGGTTTGGACTGGATATTAAGAAGAAATTCTTTACTTGAGGGTGGTGAGGCTGGATGGGGCTTTGAGCAACCTGATCTAGTGGAAGGTGTCTCTGCTCACAGTAGGGGGTTTGGAACTAGATGAACTTTAAGGTTCAACCCTTCCAACTCAAGCCACTCCATGATTCAATGATTCTTTGTCTTCAGGAGTCACAACAACACAGCAAAGGAACTCAGGTCAAAAGCCACCTCATATTAACCAAACAGATGGCTGAGTCTGCTGGACATACTCTGACCTGTACTGCTGTGGGACATGAGTATGATCTTCAGTGAGGACGGTTGTGGATGGAGCTGCCCTCTTCCCCTTGGATGGTAAGCACTGAGCACCCAGCACAGTGCCAGTGGTGCTGGTCAGGAAGGCTGGTTCAGCTCCATGGAGTAGCAATGCCCCAGCACTCTACAGCATAAATGTGGTTAGTAAGCCCTGTTTTTCAGAGGGAATGAAACCTTTAGGAACCACACCATGAAGGAACAGCTGTAGGGCACTTTGATTGGTGCACATTTGGTGCCAATGCTCAGTGAATGGTACTTTGAAGGAGTGGGTGCTGTGCTGAGCTCTGCTGCCTGGTGCAAACATGGCCCCAGTGCAAGCGCAGTGTGCCCTGAGCTGGCTGCTTTGGGTGGTGAGATCTGGAGCAACAGAGATTCTCTGAGGAGTGTGGTTGCATGGGCAGTGTTGTTTATGACTCTGTTGAGTCTATACATGGGATATACCTGGTGATAAGGAGTACGAGCATTTTCAGGATGGTATTTTTGATTTGCCTTGCTTTTCCAGACACAAATGGCACAACCCTCTGATGCTTTGTTGGGTTTGATAATAGTATCCCTAATGCTTCAAGTACTTTCTTAAAGGCCTTGCTTTTCCTACTCTTTCTTTGGCATCTTTTCACTTGTTTTTTCCTCCAAGCATTTTATACAAAGCAAAAGGTCCGTTCAAATCTGCAAGTGGAAAGCTTCAACCTGTTTTTAGAAAGTCTGTCTGATATTTATGTTCATATATGTCTTTGAGTTTGTGTGAATTTCTTTTAATTACAATACCATGCTAATCTGTTATGGCATTGCCTAAATTAAGGGCTAAGTTGTACTAAGATCAAAGAATCAGTGTGCTTTGTTGTCATGTTTTGTACTCAATGTTCCTACTTTAGGCTAGGAGAGTGTTTACCTTTCCCCCATTCCTAAATTACAGAAAACTTGTTGGAGTTTCATTTTTTTCCTTTATGAGAGGTTAATATAGATGAACTTAAGGCAAGTCAGGTTTTAATGTCATGAGATTGTCATATACCTCCATCTCAAATTATAGAAGGAAGAAGCTTCAGAAATATAAGTCTTTTAAAAAGATTGATGGTATTTAGGCTTGATCCTGAATGGTACTAAGCATTCTTTCCCTGGTCCTGTAAATTCTTAACTTTTAAGTTCTCTGCAGCTGTCTCTATGTTTTAGCATCTGTTTAAGTGTTTTGTTGGATTTGGGCCAGAATGCTCAGCATTGTAACTGAAGAGGTTTAACCTGTGGAATCTGGATCCCTTAAACTTGAAATCAGACATATAACATTTCCAGGATCAAAAATTCAAATAACTTTCAATCTCTCTGGGCTAAAGTATTGATTAAGAAACAAATCATCAGCAGTTGTGTTTAGACTGTTATGTTGCAAATAGCTGCACATATGCTGAACTTCACTAACTTATACATTTCAGTGTTAACATGTAAAGAATTTAAGTGATTGTGAGAGAAAAATTATCTTTACTATTACAGTGCTTTCTCACTGCAGTTTTTTCAGGAGTCCAGTATGGTGGGGGTCTTCTGGTGAATCGTAAAATGATTTGGTACAACTTTTGAGATACTTCCTGTCTTCTCTGAAAAGGTTTGACTCCAGTTATGATTAGCAAGGAGGAATTTGCTTGCTGTAGTTTGCAATTTGGCAGGGGGATATTTTACTGGTTGTCAGGAGAGAAATGAGTTCTGCTTCCTAGTTGGAACTTTGTTTTTGTTGGATGAGAATGAGAGCAAATATTTGGACATAAATGTTTTATGGCAGCACCATATGGTCCCTGGTATTTTATTTTTAATTTTTTTTCAGTTGCATTAAAATTCCTTTAATATTACCAATGTATTTAATTTAAAAGATAACTGCTGTGTGTAACCTGAACAGCTGTTTTTCCTAAATTTGCCATAGCATCAAGACTTTTGGTTCTTTGAAACTCAGTGCTTTATCTGAATAGTCAGTTATATCTCTGATTTGTATGGGGAGAAAACTAGTTTCTATTTTAACTAATAAATACCATTCCAGTTATACTGCATTGCCACACCTTTGGTCTAAACTGTAGTTGGTGATTAATTTCTAATTGCAATCAGTGAAATCAAATAGTTGGGTAATAGAATGTTGTCAGGATTTTCTTCCATTTGAGAGAAATAGCACTAAAAGAAGTGCAAAGAAATAAAACTCTCAAAACATTCTTGCTTTTTCCTTTCCCCTCCCAAGGGGAAAAAAATTCCCTTAACTATCACAGACGACTCAAAACTGAAGATTTACCTTACTCTCTTCTCCCAGGGTAGTACTATGGGGGAAATGAGCTTCAGAATCCAAAGGCCCTTGCAGCACCTGGGGACTTGCTGGGACAAATGAAACACACAGGGGTTTAATCTTATGAGTATCTTCACAGAAGGAAAAATGTTAGATTGGAGTAAAATAACTATAAAGTTATCACTCAGTATTTTCCAGTCCCCAACAGTGTATGTGCTATTTAACAAAAGCAAAAAGAGAAAGAGCTGTGCCCAAACAGCTCCTGTGTGCACTAAATCATACCCTAATAAATTGAAAAGCAGAGCAATGAGGGCACTTGAAAGTGTCTTTATTTTGTTAACTGTATCTTCCTCACACTCCTTTTTCTTCTCTTTTAAAAATTCTTCTTTTTTTTTTTTTTTTTTTTGAGGGGGAAAAGGGGAGGAGAAGAGTAAAATTTCATATAAAACTCTTAATTTTATACTTATATGCTAAAAACTTATTTTCTGTGAGAAGTTAATTCAGTAATAGTCACCAGATGGTGTGCAAATACTAATGAGGGGATGTTATGACTCTTGGGTTCCTTGTGGAGGTTGTAGGAGTCGGCATCTTGCCATCAGAAAATAGATGCTGGGGGAGTAGAAGTGCTCCCTGGGGAGGATGTGACTGGACTGGCAGGGCTTCATTTTTGTTGTTGCTTTGTTGGTGGGAGTTCTACCAGTTGTAAAAAACTTTTTCTTCATTAGTTTTAATGAAAGAGAAAATGGTGGGACATGGTACTTTGTATCACCACTTTGAAGAATGTGATTAATCTTCATTTTCATTGAACCTGAGCAAATGCTTAATACAGTTTTTAAAAGTGAAGTAAAACACTGGTGTAACCTAGATAGATTTGGAGTTTGGAATATGGACTGGGATGGCCATTTATGGGACAAAGAAACATTTATTTTCTGGGAGACGTTCTCATTTTTTCTAGAGCAATACTTAACACTACTTCTTTAGAATGATAATACTGTGTGTTCTCTGCCATATGATTTATTGCTAGTTAATCCATCACATCTGTTCTCTGTCCCAGTGGCAGCATATAAACATTGTAAGGCAAGCAAGATGAAACGGAGCTCTGGGATGTCTTTTATAACAGATCTATGTAAGTGTGAAAGTAGAAATGTCTGTTGATTCATAGCAGCATGCTAAGGAGCTTCTAGTCAACAATGGGCACTGACATGTCAATTCCCATGTGTGACTTGGGCTCTTTTCCCATCCACTCACTCACTCATCATCAGAATTTATACTGCCAAACTGAAAAGGGAAAGAAAACGTTGACAAATACATAACACTGTCTTTTTCAGATACAATGCATTTAGATTTGCCAACAGGAGTGCTACTGACTTCAGCTCTTGAAACCCCCTGAAACAAGCATTCAGGGGCTTAGTAGAGTAACACTAGAGTACTGTGCTGCTCTGAAGCCTGATGGAAGATGGTCTTGTCTAGTCTGAAACAGTCCATTGGTCTTATTTAGGTTCATAAAAGGTGCATCTATATTATGTAATATGTAATGATCTTATTTTACATCCTTCATGGTGAAAATTGTTAGACAGAGGTATTTCTATGCAGCCCAAACATTTAGAATTGAGACAGACTGTGAAGCACCTTGGAGGACTGCATTTCTTCTATTTTCAAAGACGGATAGAGTCAAGTGTCTTCTGCCATAACCTTTTTGTGAATTCTAATCTTACTTGGAAAAACAGACTAGCCACAGTAGTTTTTTATGTAATAGGTTGCTTGAGAATGCTGAGAAGGGTACCTGAATATATATGCACATAGAGAGAGCAAACAAATCCATTAGGGATTATAGTGATGCCAGCTTCATTAAGAAACAATGAAAACATTTCAAGAATAGTATTTCCCCTATTGATGCCATCAGTAAAGCATGTAAGATGACACATAAAACACAATGAATTTAGGGAGCTAAAAAAATGGTTCACTTGACCAAAGTACAGAGAGACAAAGTTCAAATGCAACCCAGACTTCACTCCCTTAGTTCAAGCTTAGCAGTATTCTAGTCTCAAATGTTTTGACTGAAGCATACTGTGATGGCTTCTGGTCCTAGGTTCAGAAAACCAAATTTTTTTAATTTGGTTCACCAGCTTCTGGGATTTGGCAGACATAATTTAGGAATAGAAAGAGATTTTTAAAAATCTTTTTCTGAGACTTAGAACTTAAAACATTTTGCTATCTTAAGTAGTCTGCTATGTCACATGTTCCCATTACAGCTGCCTGAAGAAATCCTGCATGTGTAACTGGCTGGTCAGGACATGGATCTGGATGCTACTTCTATTACCATTGTAATGGTATTTATCCCCCTCCAAAACAAAAACCAAAAACCCCCACAGAAACCAAAACAACAACAAATTTGACAGTCTGTACTATATGGAGATAAGGACTTCATCACTTGTGTCAGCAGCTGTTGGTGAATAATTTTCCCTGATAGGATTCTGCTGAACTTCATCTGAAGTTTCAAATGTGCTTGGATGGACAATTTGATAATCCCAGAATCACAGAATGGCTGAAGTTGGAAGGTACTTCTGAAGGTCACCTTGTCCAACACTTCTGCTCAAGCAGAGTTACCTGAAGCAGGTTGCTCAGGACCTTTTTCAGATGACATATATCTGAAAGAATTGGAGATTTCACGGCCTCTCTGGGTAACCTATTCCAATGCTGAGTCACCCCCAGAGTAAAAAAACACTTCCTGATGTTCAGAGAGAACCTTCAGTATTTAATTTCATTCCCATTGCCTCTTGTCCTGTCACAGGGCACCACTGAAAAGAGCCTGGCTCTGTCCTTTAGGAACCCTTCCTTCAGGTATTGATATAAGTAGAAGAGATCTGCTGAGCCTTCTCTTCTCCAGGCTGAACAGTCAGAGCTCTCTCACACATGAGGTGCTCCCATCCCTTCATTGTTCCTGGCCATTTGCTGGACTCTCTCTGGTATATCCATGTCTCTCTTGTACCAGGGAGCCCAGAACTAGACACAGTACTCCAGATGTGGTGTTACCCATGCATAACAGGATCACCTCCCTCCACCTGCTGGCAACACTCACTCAAATTAAATCAAACTTAATCAAATAGTACCTCTCATGATTTGTACTCCATTGTACCAGCTGAGATAAGCCACATCTAACCTTCATATACCTTCAGTGTTCAAGCACTTGAAATCAGCTACAGTCTCTGATCTGTTATAAGCTCCTGATAAAACTGCTCTTTTTTCAGCTCCTATTAAACTTTTCATATGGCCATCAGAATAAGACATTGTACTCTATAGGATTGTATTGTCTTCAGTTTGGGAAGTTATATAAAACAACTGTTACCCATAGAAAAGCAGGTTCTACACAGTTTTATTTGTTACGTATTATGGAAGTGCCTGGAACCTAATCAAACACCTGTACTAGCATAGGCATAACCTCTGTCTCTGTGTCTTATGATGCCTCCAGTATGTGTGCCAGGATATAAACAAAGAAATGAGGTTATAGTGGCGAAAAAACTAAATGAACACAGTGGACTGATAAAGTAGAGCTTACAATTCCTAATCAATACCAGATGGAAGAGATTTGTAAATACCATTGCAGAAGTAAAGTTAAGAAAGGGTTAAAGGATAAAGTAATGCTATTTTAAAAGTTTGATGGAGTTGTTCTCTCTGCATGACAAGGCAATCTGAGCAAAATCATCAGTGTTTGCAGGGTAGCAACAGGAACTTCATATTCATGTTGTTGTCACAATGAAATGGGGGACAGAGGCTCAGCAACCTCAGCAAGGTAAGAGATCTGTGGAACAGTTTGTTGTGAAGTTGTGAGAAGGTATATTGTTTACTGAAGTGAAAGTCATCAACCAGCAAGCCATCGGGCCTGTGCAGTTTGCAAACTGTAAAACCTCAGAATTTTCCAAGAGAAATCATAAGCCATATCAAAGTGCCAAAAAGTGGTTTAGCCTTGTAATTTGTGATTCTCAGAGGATTAGCAAATACAACTGCAGATTATGTGTCTTTTAGCTGAATATATTTATCAACACACACATATATGTATATACATATAAAAATATATCAATATATATTAAATCTATTAATGTATTAAATTAGATATTTAACCTACCAAAGGTTAAGTGACTTTTCTTGTTTGGTGTATCAGTCTTTACAGCTGTAAACGCATAAAGATGGGAGAAGTTAGCAGAAATTTGTTTTCCTTACAGAATTCTAGGAATATCACTCTCTCTAAGGACATTGGAGATATTATTAAAAGCACATTAGTGCAAGGCAGTATCTCACGGTGTTGGAAGGAAAAAAACAACTAAGCAACTCTCTGCTGCTGTCAGAATTCACATGCCCCAGGCCACCTGTGCCAATGCATTATGCAGGTGATACAGATCCTGATAGTTTTGTTTGCTTCTCACATTTTTTCTAAGACCAAACTCTTGTGGTTTTCCTTAGCTTTGAAGCAGCAGTGACTCACAGAAACACATAACCAAAAGTGTTGTTTGCCACGGTTCACTCCAGTGGCGAACTCTCCAGTAGAAGCTAATCTAGAGGCTCAACTCAGTCAGATGCCAGAAACTGACTTCCAGTGAGCTGTTTACTGTATTTAATTCAAGAGCAGATCCTACCACTTTCCCACTGACACACTCAAGAAGCAAAGGACAACAGTCAGACTATGAAAAAAGGAATCTCAAAGCGAAGTAATAAAGGAGTTTTTTGGAGTAGAGAACACTTAAAAGTCATTGAAGTCCTAGGAACTGCCAAGAGGTATGTTTTCAATTCTGAAATCCTTTTTGCACTGTGATGGAGCTTTACCCTTTTTTTTAAGTGCAATTTATTTCTTTTTCATCTTAATCTAGATTTATTAGGCAGTAGAAAAAAAAATAATAGTTTTTCAGCTGTATTTCAGATAAGCCTTTAAACCACTTGTGGAAATGGCAGAATAACTGCACTGCACAGACCTTGAATCTTTTTCAGGTGGATAGATATCTAAATTATTTAAAAGGGGTTTTTTTACCTTTGGAGGTGACTTGGAGAGGTTGTGGCAAGGTCTTAATATAAAAATAGGAACCAGTTTTTAAAATATATAAGGAACATAATATAAATAATCATTATATAAGTGTAGCTCTCCAGTGACTTGCTAGTAAAAAAGGACAGAGAATTTTTTAAGGTCTACATTGTTGTTTGTGACGACAACATTGACTTTTTATGAAGGCAGGGATAGAACCCAGGGTTGCTGTGCTGTTTCCCTTTGACACACAACAGTTATGGTAAGTGAACTGGGAAATCTGTTTTCATTTCACTTTCTGGTGGAAGGTGTTCCTTGCTCATGGCAGGGGGCTTGAAAATAGATGATCCTTAAGGTTCCTTCCAATCCAAACCATTCTATTATTCTATGATTTTCGTAAATGCTCTTAGGGCACATGTCTAGGAATACAAGCTAAACTGGAAATATACACTTGGTGTGTTCCATCTTTCTTCAGAAATCCACGTAAAATAGGATTGTCTGTCCTGAATTACACAAAATTACATAAATTACTTAGTGCTGAGTGCAAGTGTTGCAGTTTCCTGAACAATCCATAGTATTTCTGAGCAGGTACAATTATTTACTTTCTTTATATATGTTCAAAATATTTTTGAAAGTCAATTATAATAGTTTTATACTATTATATCTCTTACTTTGTGTTGAAATAATTTTTAAATTCCCTTGCATTATATAAATGATCATACACTATACCTCCTTAAGCCTTCACCAGTGTTACTATTAGTGCTACTTTCTTGATTTTTGCATTGGACTCTCCCTTTATTGTCGAGCTGTCTTGGGATATAGGCTGGGACTTGATGTGAACAGCTCCTTTGCAAGACAGAATTTTAGTGTGCCTGAGTTCAGTTCCTGTGGTGAGACTTGTTCCTAATATATGCGCTAGGACTTCTGGGATCTTCTGCCTGGTTACCAGGGCTGGGGTCAGCTAAGATGCTCAGTGATGCTTTCCTGCAGACTTGTAGGACATACAATCTAGATTTTTTTGGGGTACAAATGAGGGATTATGAAAAGGCTTGGAGAGGACCACCTGAGTGCAGGTGGCTTAGTTTGTATTTGGGCTGTCAAGTGGATGTTTAGCCTTTCAAAGAGAGTGGTTTGCCTGACTGTAGTCTGACCTTCATCTTTACAGGAAGAGATTCATATATGCGTGAGTGGAGATGGCTGTGTATAAACTCTAGCATTACTCCACTGAATTAACATATTTCACAATGATATTTTTCATGGGAAAAGTGTTTATGTTTACATACTGATATATATTGATTTTGAGAGTAAATGTTCATTAAACCTTTGCGATTAGGAAACTTTTGTATTCACTTGTGATGGTGACTCAAAATACTGTCTGATAAGTGTCACAGTCAATGTCATACTTGTCAAACAGTGCCTTGAAATGTGATATTTTTTTCCTGAATACTGTTGAAAATCATTATTCATTTATTAAGTGCCAAAAGTGCATTACTGCAATACAAAGAATAGAATAAGACTCAGTTTGGCTCCAAGGAGATTACAAGACAGCAGATATTTAAAGGAATAAATATACTGGGATATTCAGATGTTCTGACTGGCAGTAATGTCATTATTTTGTCTTTATCTGTGCTCCCTCGTAGCTCACATGAAAGACAATGAATGACCACTTTTATCTAGGCTGGTGAATGCTGTAAATAGATTCCGTTTGGGAAACACAAGTTGTCTAAATATGAAAATAAAAGTGAGGTCTGGGTACATAATTCCAAAAACTGAGTTTTTCTTCATTACAGTGCCACCTGTACAGCAAGAGGGCTGCAGTGCTCTCATTGTTTAGTGGCTGGAGAAGCAAATCTGGTATAAGGACAGTAATTTTATTCCTGACAAGTTGTATGACCTTAGGCAAATTATCTTATTTATCAGGGTTTCAGTTCATTCAGCTATAAAAAGTGGAAAACAATGATTTTGCACCTTTGCAAAGAGCTTTGAAAGCATTATTGATAACAGAATATGCAAAATATTAGTGATATTCCAACTGATTGGAGGGAAACTCCTTATCTTCTTACTGATTGCTTGGGATATGCAGCTGTTTTAGATTTTAGGCACATCTCCAAATATTGGTATTCATAAATCAGCTTCAGAAAACTTTTCAAATCTGTATTTCATGTTCATATTTGGTATAATTCTTGACAAAAATGAAATCCCACGTTATTTATTTCTAATGTCATTAATTATTCCTCTATGGAGTTTAGCTACTGAATTTTAAAGGCTGATGGGCCTTCAAATGGTCTTTGTCTAGTCTGAACCTCTGTTTTAAACCCACCTTGAGTCCAGTGGCTCTGCCTGCATGACAGATTATCTTTCAGAGCAAAAAAACCTTGTTCTAGTCTTGGTTTTGGCATTTCTAATAATAGAAAATCCAGTACAAACCTTGGTAAATTGCTCTAGGGTTAATCATGTTCACTGTAGAAATCTTTTCTTTAGCTTGATTTTGCTTAGCTTCAGATGAGGTTTCAATGTTAATTCTTGTAGGGTTTTTAAAATGCAAAAATTCATTTTTGTTTTTAACAGGAAATGGGTCTGAGTTTCAGTACACTGTGAAATAGAAACAGTGTTGAAATTATTTTTCTGTGAAATAATTTTCCTGTTATTCAGTCAGCTCTACTATTATACTGAAATAGTTTTGCAGTTTTTTAACTCCACGTCATTTCTTGGGAATAGAAGTCAAACTTATGCAAGAGTAAATTTCATAACTTTTCTTTCTTTTTCATGAATATTTTGTTACTTCATTTGCTTTTCTTCAATCCAGTCCCTCCACAATTATATTATTTTCATTAAAACACCGTCAGTGGTATACACGTAAGATCTTTTTAATTCCATAAAATGAATATCAAGAGATCTTTGCAGAACTCATGGGGTTATGTGGTGAAAACCAGAGCCTGCACAATAGCAGTTTTTCTAGAGAAAAGCAGAGGACTTCTGCCTTTGTTCTGTTTTGCATTAAAAATACATTGGTATAAATATACATGAATTTTTAAAAGAAATTTTGGCAAAAAAACCCCACTGAAATCATGCTATAGAGAAGAATGAAATAGTTTATAAATAGTAGGTAAAACACTTCCAAATGTAATTGGCCAATGAAAATTTGTATAGGGACTGAAAGGGATTAACACATGTATATAGGACTGAAAGCTTGGTTTTTTGCATTTACTCATGTTCACATAAAGACCTAATTTTTCTGAACTGAGCCTAAAGTGGACTATAGGCAGGCCCTCCTGACTGTAAACTTTTTTTGAAAAATAAACACCATAAAAATATTTTAAAAGAATTGATTTTATGGTAGCAAATGTAACAATAGGAAATAATTCCAAATATATACTGATAAACACATACTTAATACATATAGATGAGTGTATCATAGAATCATAGAATGGTTTGGGTTGGAAGGGACCTTAAAGATCTCTGCATTGGACAGGGACACCTTTCACTAGACAGGATTGCTCAGAGCCCCACCCAGCCTGGCCTTGAACTGGGTCATCCACAGCTTCTCTGGGCAACCTGTTCCAATGCCTCACCACTTTCAGTAAAGAATTTTTTCCCAATGTCTAGTCTAAATCTAGTTACTTCTAGTTTGAAACCATTCCCCCTGTCCTGTCATTACATACTCTCTTTTGTAGGCTCCTTTCGGGTGCTAGAAGGCCACAATTAGGTCACCCTGAAGCCTTCTCTTTGCCAGGCTGAACAAACCAAATTCTGTCAGCCTTTTCGTGTAGAAAAGGTGTTCCATACCCCTAATCATCTTCGTGGCCGTCCTCTGGACTTGCTCTGACTGGACCATGTCCTTTCTGTGCTGAGGACCCCAGATATGGATGCAGCACTGCAGGTGGAATCTCACTAGAGCAGGGAGGCAGAATCACCTCTCTCAACCTTCTGGCCACACTTCTGTTGATGCAGCCCAGTATACAATTGACTTTCTGGGCTATGAGTACATACTACTGGGTCGTGTGCATCCTCTCATCCACCAACACCCCCAAGTCCTTCTCACCAGAGCTGTTCTTGATCCCTTTGTACTCCAGCCTGTGTTGATACCTTGGGTTGCCCTGACCCAGGTGCAGCAGTTTGTACATGGTCATATTACACTTCTTGAGATTCCCATAAGTTCACTTCTCAAGCTTGTCCAGGTCCCTCTGGGCGGCATCCCACCCTTCAGGTGTGCCAACTGCACCACTCAGCTTGGTGTCGTCTACAAATTTTCTGACGGTGCACTCAATCCCTCCATCTGTGTCATTAAATAACACTGGTCCCAATATGGACCCTCAAGAGACACCACTTGTCACTGATGTCCATCCAGGACTCTGAGCCATTGACCACCACCCTCTAGATGTGACTGTTCAACCACTTTCTTAATCCATCTAACAGTCCACTCATCAAATCCATCCCTCTCTAATAGAGAGAGCAGGATGTTGTGGGGGCCTGTGTTAAAGGCTTTACAGAAGCCCAGATAAATGACATCTGTAGCCCTTCCTTTGTCAGCTGCTGTAGTCTCTCATCCATAGAAGACCACTGGGTTGTTCAGGCAGGACTTTCCCTTGGTGAAGCTGTGCTGACTGCCCTGAATCACCTTCTTGTCCTTCGTATGCCTTAGCATGCCTTCTAGGAGGATCTGGTCCATCATCTTCCCTGGCACAGAGGCAAGGCTGACAGGTTGGTAGTTCCCAGGGTACTCCTTCCTAGCCTTTTTAAAGCTGAGTACAATGCTTCCCTTTTTCCAGTCACCAGGGACTTGTCCTAACTGCCATGACTTTCCAAATTATCATGGAGAGTGGCTTGGCAACTACATCAGTCAATTCTCTCAGGACTCTGGAATGAACCTTGTCGGGTCCCATATGTACATTCAGCCTCCTCAAGTGGTCACAAACCTGACCTTCTCTTACAGTGGGAGGGACTTTGCTTCCCCAGTCCCCATTCTGCTGTTCTTCCGCTTGAGTGGTGTGAGGAGAAGACGTTGCCATTGTAGACTGAAGCAAAAGAAATTGTTGAGTATCCCAGCCTTCTTCCCATCCTTGCTACCAGCACTGTTTATTGGGGGTACACCTTTTTTGACCTTTCTTTTCTGGTTAACATACCTGTAGAAGCCCTTGTTATTCTCTGTGTCCTCTGCTAGGGTCAGTTTCAGCTTTGCCTTGGTCTTCCTCAGCCCATCCCTACACAACCAAACTTCGTCTCTCTACTCTTTCTGGGTCACCTGTTCTACCTTCAACTGTCTGTGGATTTGCTTCCTTCTCTTTAGTCTAACCAGCAGGTTCCTACTCATCCATGCCCATCTCCTGCCTTCCTTGTCCAATACATATATATGTATATAATATATACAGAACATATACTGATATAATTCAGAATATATACTGATAATAATGCAGAGACACATAAAATTAGAATTACTCATTTCCTAGGTGATCCCCAGCAATGCTATTTGGATATAAATTAGGGCACCCCTGCTTTGAGTGGGTAGGGTATGTGTAATTGTTGATAAGAGAAATGTCAGCAGTTTGGTGAAAGGAAGGTTAAGGAGTACTGACTGAGTAGCAGGTGGGCTGTTCACTGGTAGAAGTGGCTTCCCATTTGTGTTGGCGAAGTGCCCCTAGACTTGATGGCTCCAGTCCCAGCAGGAATGGAATCTGCTCTCTGAGATAGCTCTGGAGAATCAGTCCTGAAAGAGTAGTTTCAGACCATCTGGAGCCAGATGGCCAACTTCAGACTTCTAAAATTTAAAGGGCAATTTATTGGGCTTATTGAAGTCTAAGTGAGCGTTACCATTGATTTCAGGAGGGGACATGAATTTACACAGGGTTTCGAGTTCAGAAGTATTACCAGGTTAGAAATCTTTTAGGATGGAAGACGAACTCTCTAAGAGAAAATGTGTGGGAGCTGTACTGGGAATGAGAATCTGGATTTTCCAAAAGCAGATGGTGAAAAATATCTTTACTGCTAGCTGGTGCCTGAGCTTGAATTGCACTACTTTGCTGTTAAAATCCAGTCTATTCAAAGTCTGTCTGCATGAATTTTACATTTCTAAATAAAAGTGTAATAGGATAATTTAGTAATTTGGTCTCTGCTGTCTACTCACTTTCTTTTCTTAAAGAAATTACCAAGATCCAAATACACTAACCAGTCAGTGTCACAACTACAGACATTGCTGAATGATTCTTATGTATTCATTGGTAAACTGTTGTCTGTCTCAATTTACCATTCTTTTGCAAATTGAATTGTCTTCTGTTCATGATTCATCCATTTAAAAGCCCCTGCAAAAATAAACTCTAAAATATTAAAAATACAGATATTAAGTCCTTCCTAGCTGGGGGGAACACAGGCTAAAAGAAGAATTGAGAAAAGTCCATGTATTGGATAGAGTGGTGAATTATGTAGCAAAAAAGGTGAGGTCCTTTTAACAGTTACATTATTCAGTGCACAAAATAGCTTATTTTGGGAAAAAGTAGTAGTTACTACTAGATGAATTTTCATGACTTTCATTGCAACTGTGCAAATCCTTTGTCTCATTTTCTGTCTCTGTATAAATAAGGACAGTTTGCATTCTGTAGCAGAAAAGCTATGACATTCCTTGTTCTTCAATGTATGTGAGGTTGGACTCAATCAGCTAACAGTTGCTTGTGGCCTCTGAGATTCTATGGGTGTGCCCCTGGGGAGCATGACAGAGAAATTCCCCTAAAGAGTAAGATGATCACTTACATTCCCAGTGGCACAGCACTGTACCAGTCCAGCCATGGCATACAGGTGCCAGTTCAGTCTTGCTTACAGGTCACAAACAGCATCAGCTGTTTTGAACCCAGCAAGCTCATTCATCTCTGACCTTCACTACCCTGCATGGACACCCCGCAGGACATCTCTGCAGCTCTCTTCTGCTAAAAAAGAACGGAAAAGATGACTGTGCACTGGAATACATGGAACCTGTCAATAGATACCGGAGTGCAAACACTAGTTACTGGCTGTAGGTAATTAAATGTGAGATATCCACGAACTAAAAGATATTAGTGTTGGCCTCCAGGGTGGTTGTCATTCTGCTTGACTTTTAGTTTTAACTTGAAATCTGACAAGAAGTGATCTTACAACTATTTCCAAATCATCTTTAAAGGGAAAAAAAAAAAAAAAAGGTTGAGCAGTTAAAAATCAAAGAGAAGTGGGTGGGAGCACCCCTATAAATATCCCTTCAAACTTCTTATGCTAGCACCTGGTCAGTTGGTCTGGGCTTTGTTCATGTAAGATGGGTTTTTTTGATATTGTGGAGTGCTCATGTTTCAATTGGATTGTCACACATTACAACTTAGTGCCTTATTAAAAGGTTAAGTATACTGCATAAAATTCAATTATATTTATCAATTTTTCAATTTTTGCCAGGCTTGTAATCTATTAAAAATAAGTCAGATTTGATTAAATTTATTATCAGTAAAACTGATTAACTGGCATTATTGAGACTTCTTTGTGTTAATTTTTATTCAGGTTAGTAGTGTATGTGATATCCCATTGGTTTAATCACTGGATTAAACCTAGGCCAATAGTTATCTGATTTTATCACTTGGTACTTTTTGAGTATTTGCACAGTGGCTCTCTGCAAATCATCTAAAATTTCCTTAATGCAACAAGATTTATTATGGATTAACATCAGTATGACAAACATTTTCTTGGCCATTCCTTTAATATACTTGGGTGCAGATTACTGAGATCCATTGACTTCAGAATATTTATTCCAAGTCACTTTTTTTTTTTTTTTACATCCAGCTATGTCACTAATGCATTAAAAAAATATCCCAGTGTCACTGTACATTACTTTTTGTTATAGCTAAAGAGTATGTCAGTTTTGTCTCTATGGCTTAGCAATTCATTCCCTTGAAATAGTCAATACACTGTTAAAAACCCCCTTCGTGAATAATATCCTAAAACAAGCTCTTATTTGTTTATTTGTTGTCTTTAACTTTTCTGCCCAGTCAGTCTTGCTTAGAACTTTCTGCAGCTTTGGGAAATCAGCTGTTTGGAAACCTTCAATAGATATATGTTATTGGTGGTTTCAAACTCTGCCTATATTAAATGCCAACAGATTACGCTTATAGATCCTATCATAGCTTATAGTTTGTTTGACATTAGTTAATATCAAGAACAGTCTAAAATAGTTATCTTGTGTTGAGTTCAACTTCTTTTAAGTTGTTTTACTGTTACTATTGCTTGAACTGCAAGAAACGACTTTGTTACTGCTTGTTAGGTGAGAGTCTCCACATCTGCCTTCCAAATGGAAGTACCCCATAATACATTTTTCCTCCACACATTTCAAAGTTAAGGAGTACTTCATCCTGGTTTTGGTTTAGTTCATTGTTTTGCATTTTGTGAGAGTGTGTGTGTGTGTGTGTGTGTGTGTGTTTTAAATCAGAGCCTTGCTATGGGCTTTACCACATAGCACATTGGTCTCCTTCCATTCAAGATCCTTTGCCTCCAAGCAATAGCTCTGAAACTAGTATTGTCTTCAGCAGTGTCACCCTGTGGTTTTAGTTGCAGTGATATAAGTTCCTCTACGCTGCCACGCATGCCCCTGGTGTATAATCACATTCAATACTGTAATCATTAGACTATCCCAGGCTTCAGTGACTTGCCACCATTTTCTCAAGATGCAAGCAGGAGAAATATAAGTTTGAAGAAAGTATTTGTATATAAAGAATTTAAATTCCTAAGCAAAACCTGTTTCAAATAGTTCTCTTGTTGTCTTTGACATCTATAATACATATTTAAAACATGCATTTATCATATATATGTCAGAAGAAACAGAAATACAAAATATCTTTATCCCCATATCAGGGAAAAGGTGTCGCCATAAGTCAAGAAGCAGAAAAAAATCCTCTGTCACTAGGGGTTCATGGCTGATGTCCCAGGTCTATGACATGGCAAGTCATAAAGAGCTTGAACCAACCTAAAGGACACAAAAATTTCAGTTACTTATAAATCACAAGTATCAAACAACAGACAGTGGAAGTCAGTTCTTTGAGTGTATTGGCCCCTTCAACACTGAAATAACATTAAGATCTAGAGGATTTTTAAAGTCTTGTGACCTTTGCAATGTCTTCCTGTAGTTTGCATAATGTTTTCTACCCCCTTCCAGTATTATTCCCTGTACTATTCTCATTCCAAACTGTTTTCTTATTATGTGATTATGACAGCTTTCAACACTGATTGTTTTATCCGTCGCATCAATATAAAGGATCTGGCTAAAATGACTTTCAAATACTATCTGTTTAAATGCTTAAACAGTGTTATGATTTTTGTCACAATTTCCAATCACTAAATTCCCAAAAGTTTGTGAAGCTGAAAATGCAAATATCTTTTAATA
>VXBX01002127.1:651233-720855 GCA_013400415.1 Scytalopus superciliaris | reverse complement strand
TAAATATATATATATATTATAATCATGCCAATTATTATTATTGGCATGATTATAAAATAAATACAGTTCATTAATAATTTTGTAAAAGGATCTTTCAGATTTATTTTCAAATCAATCAAGCCGTAATATATTTTGGAAACTAGCAAGTCAATTCTTGGCTATAAAGGCTATAACCTATACATTCCTCAGATATGTACATATTTTTTTTCATCTAAGAAAAACTTTGAGCATGTTAACTTCTGAGAGTTGATTTTGGAAATAAAAAATTGTTGTTAAGATTATAAATCTTCAGCAAGATATACCTGCTCGGTATTTCAGGATGTGATTCACAGGGATGTGAGGCACACAAAGAACCATTGAAGTCAACTGGAACTGTGATCAGTTCCCACTTCTCAAAGCCTGAAGGGCTATTTGCTTTCATCTTGCCAGTGATCATGTAATGCTAGTTCAGATCCAAGGTGCAGGGATAAAGTCTGCATTATATAGGCAAGAATGAAAGATATTCATAAGATTTTCCCATGTAACTACTATGCAAAGACATTTCAAAGAAACACGGGGCCCTCTAGTCAGTCATTTCTACTGGGAATAGATTTTTAGGACCTAAGACTGGCTTTACTATTTATTATATAGTAATGGAATGTTACCTTTGTTGTGAGACTAAAGGAAGAAGCTGAAAGCTGGGTTATAAAGTCTAAAGAAAGCCTCACACTTGCCAGAAGTAGCCAGTAATTACCACAGTGATAAGTTTGAGGACTTGGGTCCCAAGCAAAATCAAGAAATGAGAATTCAAAGAGAGACTTTTTTCCATTCCAGTTTCCTCTATTCCAGGAAATTTGTGCGGTCAAAGGTTTCTTTTAACAGAAAATTATTTACAGGTGCTGTTCCTGGCTCTGTCACAAAGTTGTGTCTTACACCTCCGTCTAAGTGCGGTCAGTCTTTGGATCAATGTGACTTCTTCCTGTAGGGATCTCTGTTAAATCACAGCCTGCTAGAGAGCCAATGTCCAGGGCCTTCCAGAGTTTTGGATGACTCAATCAGGCAATGACTATTTTGGCTGAATGGAGCAACAGTATTTCTAGATGAGGTTATAAATTAGTAGATAGGTAACTGTTTCAGAAACACTTCATAGCAGAACCTGAACACGAAATGAAACCCTAAAACTTTAGTCTATAGCCTTTCCTCTTCAATATAGTAACCCTGGGGTATGAGAATTAATGAACGTTTGACCAATAGTGCATGACACTGTTTCCAATGAGGTTTGTTATTTATTATTGTTTAATCTTTTTGCATTCCAATTAAGCATCAGAAATCACCATTAGTTCAACTAGAAGTTAACTTAATTTAAAGCTCCTATTACCTAACACTCCAGAGGATATGTGCAATATGCTATTGAAGACCTGCCTCTTTTCAACTTTTTCTAGTTTCTGAACTCAGTTCTTACTGTTCACTGGCTTTGGAACAATTTTCTTATCAGACATTTTCTCCTACAGTCATGAAGTGTGGAAATGCAGTTCTTACAAATGATCAAAGTGTAAAATAAAAGAAAGAAAGTAAGTTGAGGTTCAGACATAGCCATGTGAATCCTGAAGCTGGGGCTAGAAGATACACACCTTTAAAGTTCTGCGAGTTGGCACTGCCTGCAGGTATAATGAATTTCAGCCTATTTTGTTTTTGCAATACAACTGTCAAATGGCCCTTCTTTCCTTAGCTCTAATCAGCTTTGAATCAGGCTGGTGTGGCCTTTTCAGAGCTGAATCACATTTTGAATGAGGCTGGAGCCAGGTAAGAGAGGTGCTTCCAACAATGTTACATGAACTTCATGTTCTAATTCACTGTAATGCGTAAAAAGATGCAGAAATACTACGGCTTCAGTAATTTTTCAACATGAAAGAGATTTTATTCAATGACAGGCACATAAAACAAGTAACTGTGAATTGTGTCTAGCACCATTTTGAAGTTACCACAAAAGGTTTGGTCATGTAAGATACCTGTTATTTAAATTTTATCTAATTTTAAAATTGTACAACTGACGTAGCCTGAAATTTCTTTAGAAAATCATTCATCTAAGGAAAAAGGTAAAGAAAAACCTCAGCCTACATGGGACTTATTTGAAAGAACTTGAATTCAGTCTTCATTATTTGTCTCCTCTTAGTAAAAATATGTACATTTCATCCACTTACTGAATTTAAGTAGGATTTTTTAATTTATATTTTTAAAAAATCTTGATAAATGCATATGAGTAACTCTGAGGAACTTTTATTTTGGAACCTGCTGAATTTAATAGAACAAATGGTGACAATTCTGGAATACTTTCCCATTGTTTCATTAGATCCAAGATGTTTGGGTCTTTCCACAGTCAAACTAAACTCTAAATGTGACTCTTTCAGGATTCACCCAGAACTTAGAGATTTTCACTTATGTGCTGTAAAAGTCGTATCTCTGTGCACACACAAGCAAAGTTTGCCAACTCCAGCTCAGTGTGATTTCAAACAGCTGAGTTATTAAACACTCAAAATGAGTTTTGTAATGGAAACAATTCAGCATTAACTATGGCACTTTTAAATGTATGCATATTGTATTAATAATATGAAGCAGTATTTGCAGCATTTTATTCTCACCATCAGGTAGCTGATCTGTTAGGGCTTTTTGTGACAAAGTCAGAGAATTTATGCTTAGGGCTTAGAAGAGGAACACTGCACAAAATCAGTTGAATAGTGAAAATAATTAGTTACTAAATATTTTTTGGTCACTAAAATATTGAAATTTCTGTAGCAGACTCAGCTGAACATCGTGCTTGTTTTTGCAACTGAGTCTTTTCAATTACCCAAGAGTGGTTTTCCCATTTCAACTTTCTCCTTCCCTTCTTTTTTTTTCCATAGACTTTTTGAGGTTTCCCTGCTTGGGCCTCTTTTCTATCCTTCAGTAAGGTTGAATTCCCTGATGGTAATCATAATTATAAACATATGTTGTTACTGTAGGCTACCAATTTACTTGCAGTCCTTGGTATTAAATAAAATGTAGGTTTTGGAATATATTTTACATCAGCAGGGCATATCTCATGAATAATTAAAAGAACTCAAATCTGTTGTAAAGATTAGTCTCTGGAATGCCAGGACTAAAGATAATTATAAAATAAAATTGTTTTGAAACAATTGACCACTCAAAACAATTAATATCATGGCACAGAAATATTTTCAAGTTTATTTATCACTCATATGTTTATAAAATTAATTTCTTTGAGATTGGGGTGACTATTAGGAAAAAATGAAAAATACAGAAATAGTAGAATATTTAATTCATCACAGATACTACAAAAACTCTTTTTAATTAAAAAATTAAGAAAAACAAATAATAAATATTCTAAACTTTATGTTTATTTTAGTGGTTTCTTTCACAATCTGTCTTTCATTCAGGGTTATTGTGAAGAAGTGTCTCTGTAATTAACATGTTAGATTTTTAGTGACTTATTTTACTGTGTAGCATTTTATTGCTGAAGTGTCAGTCAGTGTAATGTTCACAGTGCTGCAGGGAATAATCAGAGCATGCATTAGGCAATTCATATTGTATTTGGTATCCTGGTAAGGCAAGATAAAATGTTTTGAAGATTAGTTTAGAACTTAAAAAACCCCCAGCAAAACCAGTGCTACACACACACACACACACACATTGGAAAGAAATTACAATAAATAATGAATGAATTTGAAAGGTATGTATGTCCACTTCCATTGGACTGGACCTAATAGCATTTGCCACAGCGTTCTTCAAGAATAGGTGTCAGCAAGTGTCACAGCCCTGAGCAAGCAGTTCATTCATGGATGTGACGACAGGAAAAAGAAAAAAGCAGATCCTACCTGTAAAATACACTACAGCAATACTGAGGACTTACACACCACCCAGTTTAGCAACAGTTCCTGGAAAAGCACTGGAACAAATAATGAAGATTTGTTAACAACCATATAGCAAGGAAAAGAATAAGAGTTAACATGGATTTACAAACTGAATGTGTCAAGCTAATCTAATTTCTTTGTTTAATAAGGTAACAAACAGCATAAATATGAAAGAAATAAATGTCATACATCTTGATTGTATTCAGGCTTTTGTCACTGTCTTATGACACTCTGAATGAAATCACTATAAACTGAATAAAATACCCATTGGAAAGCAGTATGTGTAGTAGAGTCATAGAATCATAGAATATCCTGAGTGAGGAGGGGACCCACAAGGACCATCGAGTCCAAATCCTGGCAGTGCACAGGACATGTCAAGAGTCATGCCATGTGCCTGAGAGCATTGTCCAAATGCTTCTTGAACTCTGTCAGGTTATGCATTAAGCCAGCAGCACATACTGAGTAGGGCTCTGCAAGAATGGGTGTGGTGAACTGCATGCTGTCAGTAATGAAGTGGATAGCAGAAAGAGCATACTTACATATAAAATCCCCGTGACTAGCTGGGAGAAAACAAAACTTTTTGGGAAGGGAGAGATACAATTCAAACATCTTGAGAAATAATCTGAAAACAGCATGGAGTTCAAGGAAAAGAAGTACAGGTTTTGGTATGAACAATTGCAAAAAGGTAGGATAAGGAACAAGGGACTTAGATGGCATCTTGGAGGTCTGGGATGTACGTTGCAAGCTGAACATTTATCAGTGGGTAGCACAGATCAGCAATGGCACACTGCTGGGGAAAGGTCAGCTGTTTTACTGGGATGGAGAGATTACTACTGTCTGGTCCATCTTTTTCATCTACTCAGCACAGATGTTGCCTCAGCTGGAGAACGTTTACAAGCATAAAACTTCAAGGAAGATGTGGCTCAACTGGAGAAACTCTTCCTTCTCTGGGTATAGAAAACATTGGTCATAAACTGCAGTGAGAAGGATTCAGGTAAGATGTTAGGGACTCTTAAAGGAATATTTTAGTTTGGGAAGAAATTGCCTGACAGTGTTGTGAAATTACTATCACTGGGGGATTTCAAGAGCAGATTGGGTAAACATCTGTCAGGAATGTGGTAGTTATATTTGATACTCTGCTGAAGCAGAGAATAGACTAGATGACTTCTCACTTCTCCCACCCTGGTTTTTGATGATTTTTTGAAATGATCTCAAGCTACCAGTTTTGACTAAATGACCAACTGTTCTTACACTGAAGTCAAGCAATGTCATTTTCTATTGGCTTCACTAGGCTTGGATCAGGCACAGGGTGAAGGCATATAAATGTCAGTTGAGAATGAGTATATGAAAGGCCTGAGCCCCCTCCCATTAAATTCAGAAGAGGCTCGATCTCTTTTGATGGAGATTTAGATGAATTCTAAATGTATGCCATGCATACATATGTGTAGATATATATATGTATATATAAATAGATAATGTTAATACAGTTCTGTCAGTTAAGCAAAGCACTGAAAACTTGCTGTTTGAGCAAGTGTGAGAAAGACAAAACTTTACCAACAGCATGTCTTTTTAGAGTTGAGCTCCAAAGTAGAGTTCCCCAGTGATGCACATTCCAAGAAATTCTCATGGAGTTGCTGATAGCACCTGGCTGGATAAGGTACCAAAGCATTTAAAAGTATGGCTATAATGAGTGAATGAAGATGCCAGGAAAAAAGGGATACTTGAGCTCCACTCACAGTGTCCTCTTGGTCACCTGCATTTTTCTTTTTCATTTTAGGGGCTTATACTGTATTCTATGAGTGATAAAAGTGGGATTTTGTGATCTTGCTTTCTGGGAGCAGAAGAAAACTAGCAGTAGAAATAATCAAAATGTGCAAAATACTTGTTTCAGATTTTCAGGGACCTAGCCAAACTCATAGATGGCAGCACAGTAAGAAAATCCCCGTTCAAACTATTTCATTGTTAGAGTGAACCCAGGCTTGTAACTTGCCCATGTCTTTTACGCTAAGTAAAGTTTCTTTCTATTGTCTGGAATTTATGCTCATCCTCTTAGCACACAATTTTTTTATAAGCCTAGCCTTAGGAGTTTTACAGCTTCCAGAACCAGGGAGGCTTGGCCAGGTTTAAATAAACATCCATGTTAACCATTTACCACCAAGTATTGTGATGTTTGCTAGCCCCATGAAATGCATGCTCTCAGCATTAGCTGATAAACTGCTAGTTTTACTGAGATTTTAATCAGAATTCTCTAGCAGAAAGAAGATAGAAACTCAGAAACCAGCTGTGTGCTCTATTACAGAAAGGCAGCAATATGTAATAGTATTCAAGAAAAGCAGATTCAACCATACAGGCAGAGATCATGAACAGTGCACTCACCCTGCAGTTCATAGTCAATAATTAATATTTCAGTTCTTGAAGGAGGGAACATGACTCAATGGGTAAAACAACAGATAAGAATTGTTGCATTGCCTTACTGCTTAGGTTTGCAGTGCATCTCTAATTTTGGAAGTCACTTAATTTCCTTCTCTTTGCCTCATTTTCCCTATTAGAAAACAAGATAAACATTCATGTGTGGTTCATTAGGCTATGGGGATAAAACTGGTGTTAAAAAAGAACAGTTGTTCCATAGTTAACTAGAATCAATCACAAATGTGTTCATGTTATCTCTACTTAACATTTACTGAGAACATGAAATTGCTTGAATACTTCAGTCTACATTTGGTTCCTACTTTGAGCCCCTAAAAAAGGGTCAGCTTTTCCCAAGATAAGATGAACATTATAAATGAGATACTAGACTGCAGAATAGCCTTTTATTAAGGAAAGATGACTTTCTTTTTCCATACAGGGAATATTGGTTTATATCTTATCTTAGACTTTGCTTGAGGTTATCCAGTGTAAGAATGATTCACAAGAGATGGTTCCAGGTTTTAGTATTAGTTGGTTAGCTAAGGTTGTTTTTTGCACTGCAAGGGTTACAACTTCTTCAATTCACTCTTAGAAACTCATGTGAAGAAACAGTAAAGTGTTTGAAGGCCTCTCAGGTCGTCACAGTCCACACAAAGGTGGGCTTTTGCCTTGATTGTAACATTCCTCTGAGGGATCTAACAAGCTTTCAGAGCTGAGGTTCTGTGTGTCAGCACTGAAGGGACAATATCATTTAGTAGACTTGCCATGAAATGCCTGGAGGAATTTGAACAGGAATGTGTATATGTGCATGATGCATTCTAGTCTACTGTCAGCCAAATCCAGCAGAGACTAGAAAGGTTTCAGGAGCAAGAGGAGAAAAATGTGTAAAGGTTAAATTCAGTGCTAAAATCACTGACATTTGAACAACAGAGATGTAAAGGAAAAGTGAAAGCATCAGACACTAACTAAGGTTATTGTACTGGAAACTTTATCTTGGTAATGATTGCAAAGCCAAAAAAACTCCCAACATAAACCCCAAGAAACCTCAAACTGCTAGAAGGGCTGTGGATCAACATAAGTAATTTTTTAAAAAGTGCTGTTAATTGGAAAATATGCCTATACAGGGGTATGATCAATATAAAATTTTGCCTGTTGCACATGTATAAAAATTTACCCTTTTGTAATTAATACCAGAACTAATTTCGAAATTAATGCCATAAGACCATAAATATTGTAGAACAGAATTATAAAAATTATGTCATAACAGTGTTTTAATGAATTATGCATTTTTCAACATCACTTAATATGTTTGACTCCATATAAATATCATAGATGGATTAATTGACTGTTAAACTACTGCTTGTTTAATGTACAGGCAGGAATAGTTCTCTTGTTTTCCTTCTGATTGACAGAACATGAACTTTTTAATGAAGAATAAATTAAAGCAAAATTCTTGCTAAGCATATCATCAGAAATTTTGTTTTATTTTTAAAGTAATACCTCAATATGTTTATATTTAGTAATAGTAAAGCTTCTAAGAAAACCTGAAAATCCTGAGAGAGCAAGTGAGGCTGGTACTGCCATGTGAGCTCTGACTGATGTATTTTCATATTTTTTAACGAGTATTTGAATTCTTGTACATCAAAAAAAATCCATAATTATCAGAAAGAACTTCTCTATACCAGATAAAATAATAATAATTTAAAAATCTGCAAAAAATGTAAAATGCCATAAATTCAGTGAAGGATTAGTAAGATTTATACAGATGTCCCTACTTGTTTGCTTGCCCAGTTCCTGATTAAGAAAGAACAGACATAGGTATATATTAAGTTCCTTTCACTTAACCTCAACCACCAATAAATATGTTGAAGATAATAGTTGTTCTTGAGCTAGCCTGCCCTTGCCATCGGCATTATTAGCTCTTGGGATACGGGCTAACAACACAGATTCAAATATCTCCTGAAATCTAGCTGCTTTTGAGAGACCTGAAGCAATAAACATCAATAAAAAGCCATCAACATCCCTCCTCTGAGCATATGTGCATATATTCACAAATCTGGATCATTTTTTTGTAGAGACATGAGTAAGTGTGGGCTTCCTGGATCCCATTTCTTTGAGACCTTATTAACTTTCAGTCTGCTTGTACCTTCCACTTAGCTGACCACATTGCCAAATAACAAATCCTAATTATACTAAAATCAAGTTTGGAGCACACAGCAGCAAATCCTCCAAATATGTCTTTCCTTCCGCTTCTAAAAACTGTCCTCCTTGCTGAGACTGCTGCCTTTCAAGCAGCAGTATTCTTGGCCTGAAGACTGACTAATATTTGAAGTACAGTAAATTTAATTTCCAAAAACAAACAGTTGTTCATATCTAGATCTCGTCCAGAAATTGTCAGTTGTGTCCACTCTGTGTGTTTTGCTTTCCAAGGTCTAGTTAGGGGTAAAATTGCACCAAACTAGGGGAGCTAAAACTAGAGTTACTGGTATCAGTGAAGTCAGGCTGAGAGGATGTATCTCAAAGATCAGATCAGGGGCTGATGCCTCAGGGAGTAGCCTGTACAATCAGGCTGTAACCATGGGAATTGGGGATGAGAGTATGCAGTTCTGACTGCAGTTGGGTCAGTTCCTTCCACCTTTGCAAAATCAGCACAGATCTTCCAAAGTGGTCCGGAGCAGAGAGGAAGGAGAGATGCCAAGGGAAAGATACAGGCAGTGAATACTAAATAGAGATGGCAGCACTGCTCAAAAGGGTCTGTAATAACATTTAAAGCCATGACTTGAATTTTTTTATACACAGAATAGTTATTTCTTCCTTTTTATTTGCCTGGGAATGTATTTCTGTTGTTCAGCATGTTGGTTTCCTCTATCACTCTTATCAGGCAGTATGAACCTTGGTACATTGGAGCTATGTAGTTGCTTTTCATGTTACCTTAGCAACTGAATAACTAACACTTGAAGAGAAAGCAATAAAGAAGTGTGTTTTAATTCTTTTACAGTTTGATAAAGCTTGAGAGATGGAGAAACCATGCGTTAACTTGATGAGAAGGGAGAAAGTAAACTGCTTTTTGTTTGTATCTTTTAACTGCTCTGAAAATACCTGTACTATTGCTTTTATTCAAAGAGACACTATGTTGCTAATCTGAATTGATGTATTTATGTTAAGCAGAATACTAGCTATAGGTTATTTGTAATACAGATTTATACGTTTAGTATAGTAGAGTGAAAGCGAAGGGAAAAGAGAGAGGAAGGATAAGCTAAGTCACATCTTTGCCACTTCACAAACCCTTTGCTTTCAAGAAAAGTTCTGGTTATACAGGATGGTCAATTTTAACTTTTGTTTCACTCATCCTCAGAAACTGTTTCGGCAGGACAATTCAAGAAGGTAGAAGAATAAACTGGCAGTTCGACTTTTTGAGGATAAAGGTGGGGTAGTTTTTGAAGAATCCATTAGGATAAAATTGACCTACTACAGTTTTCAGGAAATAGTATGCCTTTAGATAAGGCACACAAATATATGTACAGATAGACATATTAAAAACCCCCCCACATTTTCCTTAAGAGACTAATTCCTTCTGTTCAATGTAATTTTTTTGCTAAGGAGACAGTTATTTATCCCACTTGGTGCAGAGTTGTGGCGGATGGCACAGAGGGAAGCAGCCTGCATAGGAGAGACTCAGAACATAGTCAAAGTACCGTGGTCTAGGGACTGTTCAGAGAAGACCATATTTATTTGAAGCTTCTTCAGAAAAAGCAGATAGACAAGGCTTAGGATAACACTTATCAGAAAAGAGTAGAAAGGTACAATATTCCTCTAACCATGACACACATCCTATAAGAAAGATGTTAAACCTCTTTATAGCATCTCTGTTTTCCTTTTCCTTTTCCTTTTTGTCTGCTGTTTTCTGTGTCATATTTTACCTTTCTCTTTGTATTGCCCCATCTATTCGTTTTAATCAGCTCTTCTTCCATAACCTGCAGTGTTAGTATTCTGCATCTTTCTGCATGCTAAAATTGTTCTCCAGAGCATTGCTCCACCCACACTTTGATGGATTGCTGTTTATATGTTACCGCTCCCTGCTCTCTGAGAAGCTCTGCGTGCACACAGGCACACAGCGCAGACGCTTGCACACTTAGGCACAACGTTGAACATGGGTCTGACTAGACCTACAGTGATGCTTTTGCATTTCTATGATTGTGTTTGAACACCTTTTGCTACTGAAACCAGTTTGGGAGAGATCCTCCTCCCTCAGCAGCCAGATGTCCTGTCTGACTCTCAATTCTTTCTTTTTCTTTTTTCCTCCCCCCTTTTTTAAATTGCATTTCTCTAATCCTTCAGAAAAGCACATCTTCTGCTATTAATGATGCTTGACAGGTGCTGTCAGTGTCCTATTAAATTAGGTAATTTGGCTGAAATAGCTGTAAACATGCTCAAGATTTTGGGTACTTTTAATTTGCAAAGTTTTCTGATGCGTGGGAATATCCCTTTATTCCCCTCAGACAGGCATGGCAGCAAATACTAATTTCAAGCCATGGAGTTTGTCCTAACCCCTTCACCAGGACATCCACCACAGGGGTTCTTTTCCACTAGTGGTGAGTTTGTGGTATTGTAAAGATGATCACTGAAAGTACTATTCGTAACCCTCCATTTCTGAACTCGTAAGATGACAAATAATTTCCACCTGAACATCTGTGACATTTGGGTTTTGAAACAGTCTGAAATACCATGCTGTTCATTAGTGGGGATTCAATTCCCTGTACCTCTCTGCTTCAGTTTTGCTTCAATGCATAGACTGTGCATATTCATTAAAAGCAACAATAATGAAGTTTTGCCGAAAAAGAGGGGTGTGTAAATAGAAGATGCCTGGGGCAAAGCTGTGTTTTGTGTTCTGGACATTTATATAGCTATTTACAGTGCTATTCAGTTAAATAATAATAAAAAAAACCAAACCCCACAGAATTACCATAGCAACTGAAGCAAGTATGTGTTACATTTTTAATCTCTGAGATACACAAACCCTTACTAAGAAAACAAGCAGAAGAAAAAATGTGAACTTGTGTGCCTTCCCTATGTTTGAAGGGAATATTTTGTTTCTTATTTCCTTGCCAGTATTTAATGCTGCCTTTGTTAGGTGAGTAGCTTTGTTCTCTTTGCATTGTTACGCTTGCATCTCAGGCGGAGGATGAGTGCAGGAGACAGCTGGAATGCATTCTCTTTCGAGACATTTTGGAAACTGCCAGAAGCGTGCAGCAAATGGTGGCTATGAGGCCACTATAATAATTTTCCTGGTACACTGGAATGAATTCCACAGGTGAACACATGGGGAACATGTATATAAATAAAACATGCTCGTATTTCATATCTGCACAAAACTACTCGCTATGCTTTTCTGAACCTGATGTACAGGGAAATACTTGTTCAAGCTTATTTCCCCTCCATTCTCACCTCAGTTCCTCAGTTTTACTTGGTTTCCTTAAACCCTTCCTGAATTAGTGTGCACAACACTTCCGCTACATAAAAGTTCCATAACAGTTCTGTTTAAAAATATATAAACCCCTATCAGCGTGTGTTGCATCTAAAAAAAGTGAGAGGAAAGAGGCATTGGTTAATCCATCAGTAGTCTTTCCATTACTCTATCCTATGGTGGCAAATTGGGATTTATTTCTCTTGTTGATGGTAAATATTTTTGCCTCTATTCTATCCATCCCTGTTATTGGCACAATAATTACAAATCCTCTTATCAAGACAATCGAGGGACTAAACTAGCTGCTTTCCCCATATTACTGCAGCACTTTGTTTTGAAACTCTTGCAAAAAATGGGGCTTTTGCAGTAACATGCCTGGACACTTCACTGTTTCCAAGACAAACAGCTCTTGAGCCAAGACCGATTTGGACAGCATGCAATAGCTTACATCTTTTTTTTTTTTTTTTCAGGAGATTCAGAGTCCTTTAGAAGAGCTAACTGAGCCTTACAGCAGCCCTAGAAGGAACAGCTGTGAGTAGCTTGAGGTACAGAAAGATTGTGCCTGCCCAAAGCTGTATGGGTTGACTTATTGGTGCAGAGGATCACGGTTCTCTGAACAATTAATTTCAAGCCCGATCCTGTTGATGCAGGCCCCTGACATAACCAAGTATGTCTTCATGATCCTTAGGGAAAAATCTGTCCCACTCATTTCCCTGTCAAATGTCTGCAACTTACTGTATTGCAAAACCAAGTGAGGCTCCAGGTTTTGGAGAAAATCCTTATGATACCAATGTTACATGTTCTTCATGTTCCATAAGGACATACAATTTTAGGTAGAACTTTAGTGTTTGTTGTCAGCATGGCTGCATGGCATCCTTTCTAGTGTTGGCCAAGAGTGTTTCTCTTAGAAACTAATGTTTTCTCAGAATGCAACTTTGCATGGGAAGTCAGCTGTTTCTGATAAATTTTCATTTTAAAAGTTTCTGATGGAATCACAGCAGAATGTTTATAACTTCTTAGGTTAGAACACTGTAATTTTCTTGCATGCTATGCATCATGCACAAGTTAAACTGAACTAAATAGCTGCAGTTTAACAGTAAGGAATATTTTTTTTTTAACTACAAGAAGATGTAAAATACTGTTTATTAAAAATTTCTTAAAAATGGAAATTCTCAGTTTCATCTAGCTCTAATTTTTATCTCAGAGTGGTGAAATAATACCAGTGTAACTCAGAATTTTTTCTGATTCATTTCTGTTAGCTAGCCTTGAAGTAGCACTTCCAGCTCTTGTGAATGTTGAGCAAAATCCACAAATGAAATATGAATTTTCAATAGCTTATGTTCAACTTGAATTAAAAACAAGAAATTTTTTCTTTCTTTCTCATCTTGGAGTTCATCATGCAGTGACAATTTGAAATTTACAACCCAGACATTTAACATCCTTCACAAGAACATATAATTTGAAAAACTTGTGAAGAGAAATGTCTCTGCTAAAAAATGGCACTATCTCTTTGTAGAAAGACCCCTGTCATTTAAATTTCTGTTCAGCTCCCCATCTTAAGCTAAATAACACTGACATTTTTTTCAGATGCATTTTTTTGAAAGTTACACAGATTAGATATTCGCTTAAAAGAGTTTTAATGTGACATTGCTGGCTTTCTTCTCTATCCCTTTGCATAAATTTGCAGCTAATGCAGAATATAGATTTTATTGAATTCCATTGCTGAAAATAGAGACAATACCATTTAGTAGGTGTTCAAAATCCTACAAATTACTGAGGCAAAATCACCCTAAATTTGGAAAATGTGTCCCAAGGATTTTCTTTCAAAAATGTAGAGTGATGTATGTTTTGATAAAACCTAGCAAGGAGGGCTTAAGATGAGATTAATAAAACTAGGCTTGATGTTGAACTCTCCTTGACTCCACTGGATATTGGACACAATTTCTTCTGGCAAATTCCACAGAAGTTATTTCTTTATTTTCTCTTAATTAACCATCTTTGCAAATCTATTCTTTCCACACCAATAAGTTCCTTTCAGTTATGTCTGGCATACCTGATCCAAGTGAATACCTCCTTCTATCAAGACCCCAAAAAGCAGGGATTTTTTTTCTCCTAAATTTTATAGAAACATTAATTTCCCCACTAAGCTATAGGAAATGCATCATTTAGAACATGAGTCCTATGGGAAATGGCTGCCTTGGGAAACTTTGAATTCATTCATATTTTAATTGGCACTAAAATATTTTAATTCTTCAGTATTTCTAATGTATTTCAGGCATCCCCTCCCCACCTCCTACCATTCCCTTCTCATATACAGACAGTAGAAAGAAGAGGGAGGGAGAAATTCAAAACTGAACCCCTGCCAAGTTTTCTGTTTGAGGTGAGAGTTTCATGTGATAACCCATTGGAGAAGGGTGAAAATTACAAGCACAAGACAAAAGAAACTATATTTCTTTTGTGAAGCAGCGGAGCAGATTTCATATTTTGATTAGATGAGATGGTTAGTTCAAAAAAGTTAACAGAGAGAATCCAAATGGGGTTGTCCTACATGGCAAGTTACATTGCCCCACAATGGAGCTTCCTTTCCTCATCCTCAATAACCAGGCTTATGATCATTATTAGAATTGCAGACCACAAAACCAGTATGATAGCAAGCCAGATTTTATGCTAGAAAATGTTTCCTTTAATGTATTTAAAATAGTGTACAGAATCTTTTTTTAATTCTAATACTGGTATCAAATTGAGGGAGAAATATTTCTGTAGGGTAACTTTGATGATGATCAAGAGACACAGCTAAATTTGCAAAGCATGCAGTGTAAGTGCTTAATTCCCAGTTTCAAGAGTATCTTTGAAGCTGAGGACTCCTTAATATGAAGCATGTTGCACAAGTTACAAGCAATCCTTCTATGCCAAGTAGTTATTCAGGGGTGGGGGCTGCTTAACATTTCCTACAGCCAGCCAGTACTGGATGCTTGCCAGGAGTGAAAGACAACAACTAATACATAGAGAAATGTACTTTAAAAATGCACTTGGGGAGACAGGTACATAAAGCTTCTGTACTTTGAGTTTATTAGTGATCTACCTTGTTTTAGTCTAATCTTTCATTCATCTAGTATTTCTATGATGAAAGTGATTCAACCCTGTACTGTATAAGCTCAAGACTGCATAAAGTCTTGGGTTGACACATTTCTCCAATTAGTATGTGTTTATTAAAAGTGTCTATATCTGAGTTTACTTTGTGATCATCCGTGTCTTGTGCTCTATGTTATGAGCATACTAAGAAACAGTGTATTTTCCTTGTCGGACCAGAAGGATGATACCTACCTGCATATCTGGTAATGGTCATGGAAACAAAGGAGTAGAGAAATGTTTATAGGGTTCTTTTGTTTGGGTTTTGTTGTTGTTGTTGTGTTTTGTTGTTGGTTTTGGTTGGTTGGTTTTCTTGTTTTTTTCTTAATGAGTGATGCAAGCTGCAATTAAGCCTCAGAAATGGCTATGCTTTCAGACCAGATTATCATCTTCCCATTTCACGATTCACATTGAGAATAAAAGTGTGCACTAGCTCTCAAAGGGATAAAAGAAGAGATCATTCTCATGGCAGAGTGCTGTACTGGTGGTCAGTTTAGTGACATGACCTATATGTTATGGGTTGGGAGCATGATTTTAGTTCTAAAAAGAGAAGCAGTCTAAAATTACTTAGAAAGTCAGTTCTAAACTTTGGTACATTTTGAAACTAGGCATGAACTTCTCAGTTCCCTTGGAGTTTTTCTATACCTCCTCAGTTTATCTCTTGTCTCCATGCTGTGTTGCAGTTTCTTTAATCTCTGAACCAGTTGCAGAAGTTCACAGGCCTCTCTGTTTTGTAGTCTGGTAGATTTTCTGATACAACTAATTGGTTTTGACTCCCCTGGAATGGTCCATTGTGGTTTTACATAGTTTGACATTGTAATGAGATACGTTTGTTCACAATGTTAATTTTGTTAGCACTGAGTGAGATTCTTTATTTCTATGAAATATTAAGAAACACAGAATGAATTCTGGATCTTCAAACTCGTGCCATGAGCAGCAACGTAGATTATAGAAAAGTCACAGTGCTTTAATTCACTCTACTATGCTTTCATTCCTGGGTTGTAAGCCCAAATCCATTTGCCTTTAAATGCTTTAGAGGTAGACAGGTTGGGTTTTCATTGCTTCTAAATACGTGGCTGCCTTGGGGCTTCTAATTTATTTATTTTTTTAATGGAGTGAGAGGCTATAAAACCTATGTGCTGTAAAGCAGGCAGACAAAGTTTTCTACCAGCCTACCAGGCTCAGTTGAAAGAGCAGGTATCTTCTAGCTTATTTAATTCTTGTTCCTAGGCTTCTAATTAAAATCACTGAAATGCTCCCCATTTTGAAAAGGTCACATCTGATTTCATCTGAGACATCCCCTTTGTCTCATTTTATCTGTGTCTGGTTTATATACTTATGAAAAAAAATAAGCAATTATAATCAACCGTCCATTACCAGCAGGAAGACTATCTGGTTTGTGGATGAGCTTTGGCAGAGGTGTGGACACGAATTCCTTGCCTCTACATGTACCCTACCAGAGTTTAACCCAGGAGTGCAAGATAGAGACTCCTTAATAGTTCTGCACAAAATGAGGGAGCATCAGGGAATGCTGCAACTATGAATGGGTTTATTTGTTCAACCCCAATGCTTAGAATAAAAGAAATTTGATTCTTCTGATTGTTATTGCATTAATTAATTCATTTCCAATCTAGGGTTCTCATCTCAATAACCTAAAATACCAGAATTTTTTTATGCTATTCTACAAGGTTAACTTTTTAATATTTTTTTAAAATACTGTAATATGATAATTTTCTTTATGTTCAGGAGATTCATGGAATGCACTCTTCAAATGTGGTTATTTATCTTCATCTATTTTCATGGTTCCCATTACCATAATATATGAGTTTCATATCCTTTAATGTGTGAATCTGCCCCAGGCCTCTCTGAATAACTGAGTGTATTAGCTACATTTTGAAAATTGAATGTAATTCATACCATCCAGCTTTAATTGTCTAAGTTAAGTCTCATTTTGTTGCCTTCAATCCCAGTATGGGCTATAAAAAAGGTCAAGCTGTTAACTTAGCCGTGTTGGCTTGTACTTGAGTCTCTGAAATGACTGTTGGGAGCCTCAGCACCTAAATAAGGTAGTATCACTATCCCTCTAGGAGACTAGGTAACAGGTTTTCAGAGATGTCTAGACACTTGAGAAAGCAGAGGAATATCAAATGGGATTTTAAAAAAAAAAAAAAAAAGCTGAAATGCTTAGGCATGTTGAAGACTTACTGAAGACATTTATCTCCATCTGCCTTCTTGCCACAGCAGAGCAGGGTCCGGAGTTCAGGTTTGCAAAGTCCTGTACCTCTGCATAGTCAGGGGGTCAGTCATCCTTTTCACTACTTTATTTTTTTGTAATTCATGTCTTTGGATAGATAATATATGTTCTGTCCAGTGACCTTTGAAAAGTCTTTTTAATCACATTTGTGCCTAGGGAATACCAGTAAGAAATAATGCTCACAAGTACTACACAATGACGGGGTCAGAAGCTGTTCCCTGTCGAGTGGGTAAGAGAAACTGTAAACTTTATCCTTCATAACTATTTCTTTTTAACATGTGACATAAGAAGACAGATAAATATCACTTTTTGTATAGTTTATGACATTATTCTTTCTGGAAATGCTAGTCTATAAGACTTTTTCATTAGAGAGCATTAAAGTCCTGGCTCAATCAATGGTATTTGCTTTAACTGGTTGTACCAAAAGGTCTGTGCTGCTATGTACCTGGTGTTGCTGTATGGCTTTATTGTCTCCCCTCAACCTTCCTTCCCTTAATCTGAACCCTTAAAACAAACTACGAAAATTTGCTGCAAGGAAAGTAATGGTCCTCCAAAAGAAATGCAGTGCAACTGGAGAGAACCATTTTAATTAGCTGACAGAATTGCACTGTTTAGGTTTCTTTTAAAAATCAATGATGTGGCTGCAAATGTTTCTAATGTCTTCATGTCTTTAAAACTCTCACTGGGGAGCCCTCATTTCTACTAGAAAAGAAGTTTTGTGTTCATTTTGAAATTATTATAAAGGCAACGGGTACTTGGACGGGGCTAAAACGCTCTTCTTCATGTCTCCAGTGTTTTTCTGAGTTTGCATGATGGCAAAAAATAAATTTAAAATCCTTGCCCTACTAAAAACCCCTGTTGGGGTTAGGGTTTTTTTTTTTTCTGACTTTATGTGGGTCAAATCTACATCCTATAGATTTTTAAGCTTATAGAATATTGTGCTATCAAAGCTGAAGCCTGAAGTAACTTTTTTGAAAACACCTCTCCAGTAAGGATACCACAGACTTCTGTACCTAGGACTGTGCTTATCTAAGATTATCTGGAACTGTTTCCAAATACCCAGCTGTGGTTCAATCTTTCCTTCCATTCACAAGCAGAATATACAGAATTATGCATATTGCTCTTGTAACACCTGTCAAGTGGCCACCACTGACTGGGAGTGGCCTCGCAACAACATCAGCCAGCTCTATAACACCCTCAGGTCAATAATGTCAGGGACCATCAAATTCTAGGGGTCAGCCCCCCATAACAGTTCACATACCAAGCCTTCCTTCACTGACTGTGGATCTGTGTTTGTATCAACCTGGATTTTTGTTTCCAAGGTCTGAGCGCTGGTAAAGACAGAGGTGAAGAAAGTGTGGAGAGCCTAGTGATACTCCTTCTCTTCTTCTTCCCTGCCTGTCTTTACAAAACAGCCTATAGCCATCCATCATGATCCTACAGTCACATGAGTCATCCCATGTTTAAGTTATTCCTATCATACCGTAATTTTCTGACTGGGTATAGAGTTCCAGTTCCTCGTGTTTCTTCCCCAGGCTTCATGCCTTGGTGTTCACACACTTGAGGCAGTTTTGTTGTCTGGTTTTCATCTCGAGGGGGCAGCTAAGGAACATTTGTCACTGCTCTGGTTAGCCTGACTTATTCCCCAGCCTGCTGCAGTGGAGCAAGCATTGTCACTTTGGACTTCACACACCAAGTCCTTAACTTTGAAAATAACTGATTTAATCTAAGTTGCTGTATAATTGACACAGAAACATTGCAGAAATGTTGCTTTCTTTTCCTTTGTCTTGTCCTTAGGGGAGAGTTAATGACAGTATTAAGCCATGTTCTTATGATATTCACACATGTACAACACTCAAATAAGGTGTGTTCTGCTTGACATAATTACAGAGGATGCAAAGATCACAGCTGGTAAATCTACACTGCTTTTTTGTTAGGATTTTTTCAAACAGATCATTAGTCCAGTCCTTCATCCCTTACTCCCAGGAAACTTACTTGAATTTTCTTTAATGAATATCAGTACTGTTAATCTCTAGTGATTAGAATGTCACAGGCAAGCATAAAACTCTGAAATCCTTGAGACTTCTCTTTATATGGGAAAAATTCTTCTCAAGACCTTTCCTAACTTTCTATCCAATATAAACAATACAGAAAAATATACTCAATATTTTACTTTCCAGTTCTCTCATTCCATCAGTATGCAACAGATAATATTGTTGGTGTTCTATTTCTATCACTTCTTTTGAACTCTATTAGATATTTATGGGTTATTTGTCATGTACACTACAACACTACTACAACAGCTAAATCAGGGTTGGTTAGAAGTTGTTTTTATTATTCCAATACAGTGTATTTATTTTTTTCTGATTTAGATTTCTCAATTACCATCTTCAGTTCATTCTGTCTGGACTTTTCCTAGCCAAGCACTTGAAATGTGTCAGTGATTGTGAAAGAGTAAATAGAATCTAACTTGGATTCTCAATTCTTCCCTAGCCTCCCTCCTGAAAAACAACATAATTGATTTGAAACTGCTTGCCTTAAAGGTTAGGAGATCCTTAATATAGACATGAGATGGAAGAAAAAAAATAAAATTCTGTTACTAGAGTTCTACCTCTGAACTTACAAAGACAAAACGCAAACATTTCTGTTAATATAGAAAATATGTTTCACAGCCATAGAAGCAATCAATAAAAACATTCCTTTGGAGGCAAACTTAACACTCTGTTTCAGAGATCAAATGATAGAGAGTAAGAAATGTCCCAATCTACGTATCAAAAAAAGTGCCCAGAAGGTTCACTCTTGGGGATTTAGTGTTTATGTTCTCATGACAACAAAAATGAGAGCATTAGCAAAGCGAGATAAAACAAAGGACAAGAAATTCAGATGTTATTTTCTATCTTTGAAAGATTTTATTTTAGAGAACTACAAAAAAAATCAAACTGACAATTACAATATATGGTCATTCCTTAGAAAAAAACTAGTGCTATACCTCTGATGTCAGACTGTACCTTAGTTTCAGCAGTAGGAAGAGAATTTTGAAATTCATTAAATATAAGTACTTTTTTCCCCTTCAAATACATAAATTAAAAACAAAACTAGAAAGAGCTTATCTTTTATGTGTTGTACAAACACCCTTGAGGAAACGCTGTCCTGATTTGACAGAAAGCTCCTTTTGAGGAAAAGCAACATAATTGTCCAAGGAGTTTACCTAAATTGGATAGGAACTCACTTCAGCAAAGAAGGCATTTCTTTTTTATTTGGAGACCCTCTTCCCTAGCTACACCTCCACAGCTGTCAATAACATCTATGACTTAGATCAAACACTTCATAGCTGATGATGAGTGATACAAATGTTGTGAGCATATTTGGTCCATGTAGCCATATTTCAGCAATAGTTAAATTTTTTCCTGACTTTAATTCTTGTGTTTGATTCATTAGCCAATGAATGAAATGGAAAAAAAAAGAAAAGTTCAAGTGCAAAGTCAGAAGTTCCTCTATGACGCTGATGCTGTTATGTGCTTGAAGTGCCAGTATGACAGACGGTCACACAGTAGCCTTGTTGAACTGCTATTGCTCGCTGTATCACTTTCTGAACTTCCGAAATAATCAATGGAATCAAATGCTGGGTCATTTGATACAACTACTGTGAGGTTCAGCACCATTTATTCAAAAGCTCTGTGTATGCATCTGAGAACAAGACGTGTGCTTTAGCAGCCAAGTTCCTTTGGTACACACCTTGCAGACTGGGACGTGGAGGACCATTTTTATTTCTTTATTAGGAATGAGGTAAGTGGTGTAGGAGGTCCCTACGGGGTGACCACAGAGTGTGGAGCCATCAGCTCAGCCTTGCTAACAAGTAGTTAACTTGTGTCCACTGAGCATCACTTTGCTGCACGCTTTGCTAAAGTTGCATGGTAGCGTAGGAATAACTCAAAAAGACCTCTTTTGCAGCCACATTTTATTTCCATTTTATGCTTTCTCAATCTGTAACTCCAATTTTTTCAGGCTGTTCGTCATCTTCTAAGACTTTCACATTTCTGGTGTTCACAGAGTTTTAGGGCTCCGAGAGAGCTGTGAAAGTATGCAATTAGTGACAAGGATGAGAAATGGCAGAACCTTGTCATTTCATTATATTTATATTGTAGTGCTCACAGAACTTCCCAGTAGCCAGCTGCCTCTTAGGCGAGCTACTGCACAGAGCTAGCAGAAGACGGCTGTTGCCCTTACCATGTTGGACTTCAAACGTTCACCATCTTTTTCGTGGCCTGTCAGAGGGGAAACTGGAGTGCTTATATTTCAAAAGTGGTGGCAACATTTGAAGGGGGTTCACAGTAGTTTAGTATAGAAAAGCACAAGCTTAGGGTACATCTATTGCAGACTTCACTGCAATGTAAAGGTATTAAATTGATTTTAGGTGAGTTTGCTCAGAGAGATGAGCTTGAGGACCCATAGCAGCACACAATTCAGTGTGGAGTATCCATATGGATGAGCAGCTAAGCTGCATGATGTTATAATTAAATAGTATGTGGTACCAGAGTGAGCTGCCTTTTTTTTTTTTTTTTCAGCTGCCTGAGGTATATCTACATTGCAGTGCCATTTGTGGTGTGGATGCAAACTTCTTTAGCAAGATCCAGATTTCAGTTTCTCAAACACTTGCTTGAGCAGAAAGGAAGCTAAAATTCTCTTATCTCTATTTTTATGTGTGTGGCTTTCCAGGGTTTCTGTTTTCTTCCAGATTGCATCGCCATGTCACATGTAAAATTCTGCATCCAAGAAAGGGGTGGAGGGCTATGCTTCTTCTGAGCTCTCCTGAGCTGAGGAAAAAAAGTCTGAAATCGTTTGTGCAGTAAATGAAATAGGCTCAAACCTCCTCTATGGTATGCAGCTAATTAGCTGATGTTCATTTTCAAGTGCATTGTTCACAGTCAAGCTGAGACAATGCATAATATGCATTATAATGTCCCAGGAATGTATCCTGGTTCTAACTGTTTCCTTTTAGCACTGCTGCTCCCAACCATGAATAAACCCCGCTTGAAATCTTGAAACGTGATGGGTGTATTCTGGAGACATACATTTTCAACATCTGAATCTGAGCTTTCTGTGATGTAAAGCCTGTGAAAGAATGACTCTGGCACTACAGCCTGTAAAATGTCTTCCTCTTGGCTTTTTCTCTCTCTTTGTTTCCATTTCTCTCTTCTTGATGATTATCAAAAATTTCAGTTATTTCATTTAAAAAAAACCCTGTTGATCAGAGACTTTTGATTATTTGCATCCATTTAATTTTAATAACACATGCGCTGGATTTTAGTGCTAGCAATGAAACATGATTTATTTTCTATTATTTATTGCTATTTATTTAGGATTTAGTTAACAGTCTCTGTAGTTACAAGCAGCTATAAGCCAGCCTAGTGAGTCATTTCCTTTACACTGACACCCATTGAAATAGCTCCCTTGCTGAAAATTCACTGATGTAACCAGACAGGCAGTATCGCGAGAGGTCATAGCTCATTATTTCACATTTGCTCAAGTATGTGAATGTTTCCTGGACAGAATAAAATCAAAAGGTTCTAGGCCTAGGGAGGTCAAGGACACAAGGGAGAATGGATTTTATTCACATGAATTGATGCAAAAATTATTTTGGTTAAAATTAGGTTTAGTTACCATCAGAGACAGAAATGGGGCGACAAAAATGTTTTTATTAACGCTCCCTATCTACACAGCCCCAGTGTCAGGCTTGTCTACGTGTTTGGAGATAAAGTATTAAAATTGTGATAATGCACTGACTCTCACAGAAAAAGCAGAACTATAATTGACTTAATATTTAGAAGCAGCTAAACTAAATAGACATTATTAGCTCTTGACATTTGTATGATAACTTGTTCATTTACTCATCGTGGTCATCTGAGGCCTCAGTTTTCTCCCTTACTGCTTAGAAGGCATATAACTGGATCAAGGAGAATTTTATTTCTGGAACATTCAAGAAGAGTTTGTAGCTATATTTTGTTGGTAAGAAATCAAATGCTTACAATGTACTAAGTGTAAAGGCATGCATGTAAATGCTGGAGATCAAAGAGTTAGTCTTCTATGGGGATTATCTAATGTTACTACTTTCTTCCTCACTTATTATTATGGCATCACTCAGAATATAGTGGGATTTCTTGTCATATTTGTTGATATACTGGAAAATACTTGAACTTCCTCCAAGTCTGCAGATCTGTCTGCCAGGATGGATTCCTGCAGAACCCAGAGGGGCAGCTTTGGGAACATCACGGTGGTTTTTCACTAGACTAAGATACAGTCAATAAATAAACAAGCAAGCAAACCAACCTACCTTAAGATAAGTGAGGTTCCAGATACCAACCTATAAAAAGAAAATCCTACCCTTGCATGCTTCCTCTCCTCCATAGCACGGTGCTGCCAAGTACTGTCTGTCCCTGCAGACCAGCCATGCCTCATCTTCCTTTGTCACACACTCAGCTTTGCAACTTTTCAAGCCAACAAACAAACAGGCATAATAAGAAAAGAGGAAAAAATTACTATAGGCATTAAATGGCCTGTGCACTAATTTGCGATCTTTTTATTTTTTCACTCTTTTTAAGAAACCCCCAGGAAAGTGAGATGTGGTGGGTTTAGCATGTTTGCTGCTGAGCATCCCACGGGGCGTGATGCCTGCAGTGGCTGGGTGACCGCGGGCCTGTCGCTTGGCACGTCTGCAGCGATGGATTTGCCTGCACAGCCTCCTGTTGCACGGCTCCCACGCCCTGTCACAGCTTTGCTTCCGAAATAAAAGAGAACTGACAGCAATAAAGAATTAAAAAGAGCTCTGTTGGAAGAAGGAAATGAATGCAACTGTCCTGGAAGTTCGAGTTTAGTTTAGGAGAGAAATTAAAACTTCTCTTGCGTTTTAAATACCTGAGCAAGTTCATCTGCTTTGTTGAAGGTTATTTTATAATTAAACAGGCATTTGTCTCCCATTCACTTTCTGTAGAAAAGGCAGGTGGGAAGGAAGCACTGGGGATTTTCAACCTATTGACTTGTGCCCTGTTACATTCTTCACAATGGGGTAAATAATCCCCAGTAAGAGGTGGCAAAGCCTGAGGTTCTGAGTGTTTTCCCATAAACACAGAACAGTATTGCTGCTTGGCTGAAGTGGAGTCTGTTACTGTTAGGCACATTTGCTGCTTCCATCACTGATATCACAGCATTTCTCATGTAAGCTTGTTTGCTGATCTCCAGAACTGCTGAGCAGGGGGGCTCTGCAGTCAGCTTGTTCTCAGGCATCAGTCTTCACATGGGAGGCCTGAAACGACTTGCTACCAAAGAAACCATCATGGCTCTCTGCCTTCCTTCTTTACAGGACTCTTTCAGAAGGTAGTTATGGGCTTCCTACCCCACTGACAGTTTTAATGGTCTATAAGAAGTGTTCTGGTTCAGGCCGCTGTGTTTTGCAGTATTGTGTGGAAATTTGTTGAGAAATATTCCAGTCGTGATCATTTTCGAGCATTAGGCTATTTAGGGGAAGCAGAATAAACTAGGCTTGACTAACTACAGTCTCATTCATTTGGGGGCATATGGGCAGGTTCTACATCACTGTGCAGCTTTTTTTTTAAAAAAATACTGATCTATTAGGGGTGGAGAAATGAAATAATTAATACTTAATTGCACCAAATGGGCCCCAAATTTGCTCTGAATTGCATGCAGGTACCTCACTGGCAATTGTACTTGCATTACCTGAAGGCATTTAGATTGCTTCATGAGATTCCCTTTCCTTTTGCCTAATACATAGTACTTCTCCTCTGAGATCTGAACTGTTTTATTTAGTAATTAAGGTAGTTTATGCAACATCTTAAAGATGCAAAGGGCAGATACATCAATTCCAAATCCTAGGACTAACTCAATGGCTTTTAAAGCTTTCCCATTAGCAAATTCTCTGAAGACAGAGATTTCTCTTGAAAGCATATGCCTCTGCATTTGGATTTGGCCCACTTTAAACCAGTGTCACAGACATAATGAAAGTAAACATTCCTAAATCTAATGGACATTTAACAACATCCTTTCCTTATATAGTTTCACTACTTTAATTTTCATTTCCCTCACAGCTGAGTCCCTCAAATTTTTCACAGCCTTTGGTCACTGCAGGTTTGATTTTGTCCTACAGAAGATGTGTGTACAAATTTGAAATTCAGTTACCTTTGTGTTGATGTTTGCCAAAGAGAATTCTCAAAAGATACACAGTGAAGTTATTGACAGATTCTAAGATTTTAGAAATCTTACAGCAATCTTGAGCTGTTACAGCTTGAAGATGATAACTTAATCATAAAGTTTCCCAAACACAACTGGACAGTTAAACCGCAGCAAGAGAAATAGAATTTCAAGTTCATATTTTCTGCCTTTAATATTATGTTTGTCCTCAGTTCTACATATACAAGAGAAAGAGGCCTGATATACATATAGTATAAAACTAGACAGCAAATTAAGAATGACATGTTGGCAATTTGGTAGTGGATGAGTGTCACTTCTTCTACAACACAATATATTTTGCTGTCTTCCTACAAATCTCCCCATTCATATCTCTGAATGCTCAGTTTTGGCTGGTCTTTTATGGCAGAAATGAATGGGGGACATCTTTTTTCAGTAAGGTACTGTGATCCATGCTCTCTGCTCTTTGATTTCTTATGTTGTGTTTGATACTCTAGTGGCAATACAGCGCATTGTGAAAACATACAATTATTTGTCTACATCCTCTTTTGCAGTCTAGTTATAGATTTTCTTTGTGCTCTTTTCTGGGTTGCTGGATTTTTTCTCACTGGAAGTGACTGTAAGATTATAGCTGGGCTAGGAAAATAACTGAGGTCTGTTCCAGAATTCAAACAAAAACTTGTCTGCTTTTGGGGAAACAACTAAAACTGCTAGATGAACCTGAGATAAAACATTTGATTTCATTTTGAATTGTGTAACTCTTTCAAAATACATGTCAAAGCAAAAGAGCTATTTTGAAAATGAATAATCAACAGTTTTAGGCACGAACATTTCTTTCTGATATTTGTGAGCAAACTTATTTGTTTCCCTACTGTAGTGCATTCTGCAGTGAGTTTGCTATTCACTAAGAACGTCTTTTTCCACCATTTCACAAGGCCAGGAAAAATCTCATCAAAGACAAGTGCTAGCAAAGGCATGGAGCTAGAATTAAAAAAGTTTGCTCTGCAATTAAACTTGTCATGAGTTATATAAAGTAAGTAAACTTTACCAGTTTAGGTACAGGAAGAAAAGTAAGCAGTTTCTACCTTGTAACAGCTCCTGCTCTCTCAGCTTCTTAATCTAGACATTCCAAAACAGTTTTCATTGGCTATGTAAGCACAGAGGTTTTACAGTTCCTCTTTGAAGATAGAACACAAGAATGACAAAGTCCTTTTGGGATGAGCAAAGATGACTATCTTTCATAGGTTTAAACCTACTTTAATTCCAGTATTAGCCTTCATGTTTGCTGCTTTTATCTAGCTGTAGAGCAAGACCTTGTTTAAAAAATTCTTCTATTGCAGTTCAGATTAAAAAGTTGGTTGAAGATTATGGAAATTCTGTGTGCCCTTGCTCTGGGGACACCAACTACTGTGAGAGGTGGGACACAGAGTACAGAGCAAGAATTCCTGTAACCGTTCCAGCTTAATCTACTTCCCCACATGAATTGGCACCCATCTTCTTGTTTGTTCCAGCACAGTGGACTGCTCAGTAAGGGCTTTGAGACAAACCTGTGGCACTAATGGTAGTATGTATGCTGCTCCGTAGCTAGGATTTGTAGTACGTGTTGGGTTTGTGGTGTGCATATGGGTGATTGTAAGAGCCTATTTCCTGTCTTCCAGTCTCTGTTCCTCCCACAGTCCCTATATCTGTAAAAAAGTGGATGTTTTGGACCTTTTTTAATTAGTATTCCTGCAGCTTCTTCCTAAAAGAAACCCACAACATTATTTTGCCTCTATATTGTACTGTAGAAGAATTTTATCATTTTTTTTACAAGTTTCTCAACTGTGGATATTTAATTAAAGCTTGAAAAATACTCATAGAGTCTGCTTCTTTCCAGCTGTCCAGTTGTTTAAGCCTATTTTGTACCGTATCAGGAGTACTAAAATTTTAACTATATTGAACAGTAAATTAAACTGTTTAGTAACTATATCTGTGAGACTGTATCTCTTCCTTAATTAGCCAGTAGTACACCATTTGAATCAGCTAAAAGAAACAGGCAGTTGTTGCTACTGCCATAGAATGCTGACAGGAAAAGAGGGCAACTCCTGGCAGCTGGTTTGTCCGGGTTGCTTGTAACTATTGGTGCCATAACATTGTCAAATCGCACCACCGCAAGGCATTTGCTCTATACAGGGTAGGCATGAAGCTACGTTTGACACAAATTAGACTCTGTGAAATGCAGCTGACTTCATTTGCTCAAATATGGGTATAAGTAATAAATAGGTTGTGTGTAACTGGTTTTTAGCACTATTTTATGTATTACAGATGAACTCTTTTCTCTGGGTTAGTTTCCAGGATCCAGGTAAATTATCAGCTTCAACTGTTCAGAAGAGACGTTCTCTTAAAAATCTGAAAATAGTGGGTTTTGATGAGATTTTAACTAGGCTGCAACTATTGACAGTTCATAGGCTGTTTATTCTCTCTAGACACTGAGTAAATGAAAATAAAGTATTTTATAGTTAAATTCTAAAATATATGGTTGTAAAGTAAAATAAATTACTTAAACTTGGTTAAAATTAGATTTGTACACCTAAAACACTCCAAAAAAAGGTTTACACCATGTGGCATGAGTATGAAATAGGATGTATGTGTAAAAATGGCTAAGTTTTTATATCTTAAAAGAAATAAACTTTGATTTTTTTCCCTCAAGAAATAGCTATGTAAATTTTTTTGACAACTTTTGAAAAATAACAAGAGTGCTAGAGATAATAATCTATTAAATATACAGTCTCTGATTTAAAAGGCATCAGGCATGGAATGGGAATTTGAAGAAAAGCTGAAAATTGAAGCATGAAAAAATGAGGAAATAGTTGGTTGATTTCAGAAAATACTATTTTAATTTTCATGGAATTTGAGTGGCCCTGCCCAGGTTTTACTTACTTGATGAGAGATTATTTTCAGGAATAATTACACGGGAAGAAAGTGCATAAGCAGAATGTTGGAAGTTAGCAACGTTGGGGGCCTGCTGGGTGAGTGATTATGGTAGGTTATCAGTAATTTTGGCCAAGGAAGAATAGCAACCTGAAGGCATCTATTCCACACTACTAAACCTGTAACTCTGAAAGAAAATGTCATGCTTGCATTTTTGAAAGGAATGTGAATGTAGGTTTGATTTTGTGGTGTGATATGGTCCCAAGGTGCTCTGGTTCACCTGCCTCCCAGAAGGGTAGAAAACATCCCAGATCCACAGGATGGACTAGGTAGAGTGTTGTACTTCTGTCGTGCCAACTTGCTACCCATCATCTAAATGTATGCCCTCTCTACCTTCGTGTGTACATCATGGGTTGCAGGTTGACATTACAATTGAATCCCTTGCAGATGCTGAATTCCCAGAATGCAGTTTATGCATGAAATACTTGCTGTCATCTCCAGCTAAGAATCTACACTTAGATACTTTACATTTGTTACTCTTGTATGAACTTTGAACATGCAGGAAACCCATTATGCTGTCTTCAACGACGGCCTTGGATGTGTATTTTCAACAAGGCAACCTACTGTGAGCACATCAGAACTCTCTTCTGATGCTTCTCCTTAGATTCTAAATCAGATTCAGAGAGCTGTTGCTTAAATTCAGCTATATACTACATTGCCTTGTATGCCAAGAAGGCATACTTCATTGCCTTGCCCAGGATACATAAAAAGTTGTGGAAGGGATTTGTTGCTCACTACACTTGTATGAAAAATGAAGGGCTCTATATTAAGAGGGGATCTCATCCCTATGGAGAGGATAGCCTTCTGCAGGGCTGATCTCACACTGGAATGAACTCCGGAAATCTAAAAAAGTCCCCACAGACCTCACTGCCTTCTGCTCCAGTTGTGAAGCACTATTTTTTTGACCTCATTCTCTCTAATGTAAATATTTAACAATACACATATGTCAAAAGGAACAGTGACCACAACTCTGAAATTCTACCGAGTAAAGCGTAAGTTTTTCCCATGGGGACCAAATGAGAGGACACAAAGTATTTGTGATGGTGCTTCCTGTATGACTGTGCTTCTCCATACACAGCAATACAGTGCTGAGTGTGCCATAGGAACCTCTGTAGAACAATAGAGCAGCTCTGGGTTACTTTTACCAGCTCTGAAGTCAGCTGCCATCCCAAACTCCTTTCAATTTGAATGAGCAGGTACAGGGAGATCGGAGGTGCAAGCAGCCTGAACTTTGTGTCCATATTTCCTTGGATTTTGTAACTTATTTACTTCACCTTTATATGTGAGGTGGTAAGACTTGTGTTTTAACTAGCACGCCATGCCACTCCATGCTTGTGGCAAAATTTCAGGTATCTGAGTGCAATCCTCATGGGATGTGACATTTTTTACTCTCACTACCTCATAGGGTACTAGTGGTCAAGTCAATAGCCTGACCTAGGCTTTTTCCAGCTGTATTTCAAGACTGAGATGAACAAGTTTAAGTATTTGCTCAAATAAATAAGAAAAAGTACTAAAATCTGGTAATAAGAATTTGACAACAAAAGCTTTTTATTTCTTCTTTGGAATACAACACCATTACTTCTTTCTCTCCTTTCCACTCCTTCGATTTTCCAGGTACCACTCAAATTGCCCATAAATCTTGGACCCTTAATTTAGAAAACAATCTCTCAATCTCTACCACCTCCTAAAAAAATACTCCTGAAAAATGGTAACTGTTTTAAACATCACATTATGGGTTTTGTTCAGCTTTCAGTGCTCATGCTACTGAAAGAACATTGGAAAAAAAAGGGCAAATGAAAGTAATAAAATAAAAGTATTACCTATGTTTAAATTTTTCACAACACATTAAATAAAAAGGACATATCATGTTACACCATTAGATTAGTTGAAATCTGCCTGTTCCACTGAAGTACTACCACCTACGTACACATGTTTATCCAGTGTTTGTGAAAGGTTATACCTGGCAATAAAACTCATGGAATTTTTGAAATAGCACATATGCACACAACAGTACTTGAGATATATGCCATAACCCTGGGATCATGCTTTTCCTTGTATTTACAGGAATACAGAGGCCTCTGGTAGTGATGTGGCTTCTAATGGGCCCTGTTAAGCATACCACATAATCACAGAATTGTTAGAATTGGAAGATACCTCTGGAGATTATATATATGTATACATATACACACACATACACACACACACACACACGCAACCAAGACAATCACAATACCTAAGATTTTATTTAATTGATGTGTGGCTTGTGTTCCACATTTGTGATAGATATTTCAGGGGGAAAAAAACCCAAACCCCATCCCACTTATTGTCATATGTGTGTGTCCCTCTTGGTCCTATCTCTTCTATCCTCCACTTTATCATTAATGGAAGATTTTGGATACCAATAATTATCTCTTTCTATCCATGATTTTTGTACTTGCTCAAGAGGGAAAATATACGTATCTGAGTCTCAGGCAGTTTGATAAAAAGTTAAATGGAGCATCTTTTGCCTGTCTGAAGCTGGCTGTTTAAAACCCACCCTCAGCCCCAGCAGCCCTGGCTCTAGGCAGAAAGCAGAAGAGTTAGTCCTTCTCTCACCCCAAAGCATTATACAGGTGCAGAAATACTCTTCTATAGTGCAACTAGGGAAGAATAAAACTGTTGTGATAGCTACATTCTTATCATGATGCAATTCTTAAAGTGGCAATAGTGATTTTAATGTTTGGTTGTTTTTTTTTTTCCCTTTTGCCAGTCTTTGAGGTAAGGATTAAGTTAGGCAAGCTGTTAATGATTCTATGATTCAATATTTTTAGGAACGACCACTCTACCTGTGCTTAATATGGCTGAAGAGAATAGCTGCTGCTCTGGTTACATTACCATGCTTTAAAAATTGAAAGGCAGATCCCATCAGAAGCACTACTCCTTATTCACTTGTGCTCCCTAATGGCAACTTTAAATCCTGTATTCTCTATTGTCTTTGCTAAAGACACATGACTTTGTGCCTTTGCTGTCAGAGTGCTGTGTATTGTGCCAGCAAAATGCAGTCAGTGCCTAATGTGCATTTACAGAACTTTCAAAGACTGTTATATATACGTTTCTCTTCTCTCCTTTGTAAAGGATATGTGATTTCTTCTATCAGTGCAGGAGCCTGTGATGTGATGGTACAATGAAACACAAGGCCAGTGCAGCCAGATACCTTTTTTCTTCATATTGTGTTAAGGGTAGGAGCCTTCTTTGATGTCAGTAAAGTTAATAACATTTAGAGATATAAAAATCAAGTCAGTACTCACTGACTAAGAAAGTAGTACTAGACTCCCTTGCTAGCCTTGGTTTTTACCAACTTTTCTATTTCTATAGAAGAAAAAGCTTTTAGAAAGTGAGACATACGTCCTCTTTACAAATTCTTAGACATGTGGAAAAGACTGTATGTTGACTCCAAACTTACACCATTTTTCGGTCATTTTATAGCACACAGAAAGGTGTCTTTCAGAGAAAAGCACTGCAGCTGGAATCCCTCTAATCCCTCCCACAGAACTCACAGCAAATTCAAATTGAAAATTAATTCAGATTGGGGGAGAAGAGCTAATGTCTCCTCTCTTCTCAGTAGGCATTATTTTTACTTTGACATATATCTGCATTTTTTTAGTCTTAAGAGCACAAGGAGAATTCTTAGGAAAAAAAGGTGTTCACTGGACATTCCCACAAAGTCCAGCCCATGGAGTAGAGAAGAAGTAACAGTGTAGTAATTTTGCCTTTTTTACACCTGTCCATAAATTATTTCAAACATACTTTTTAGTTTCTGAAATATACACACTGCTCAAAATCTGGCAACAAAATAGATCTTTGGCTGTTCAGTTTTAGAAAGTCTGTGTTTTGTTTTGATTATAGGTAGACTACATGATCTTTTTTTCTGTTTTGTTTTTGTTTGTTTGGTTGGTTGGGTTTTTTTTGTTTGGTTTTTTTTTTTATTTTTTTAATTTATTTTAGGACTACTAGAATAAATTGACAGATAATTTCAAAGTTGGCTTTCACTGAATATTTGCTAGTATTTCTTGTTATGTTCTATATCATTTGGTTGGTGATAATGATTACTATTATGTATCATGCAATTTATAATACATCATACAATCTATTTGCTGCATTACTTGTAGAGATTGAAAACAGAGAGGCACAAAAAATGCTTCACTGCTGCTGTAACACACTGAGTTCTGTTGCATTATCTTTGTCTATTTCCCAAACTTAACATGACTCTGGTGGCCAAATATGCAGCAAACTACTTAAAAAGACTAGTCATGAACTGAAATACTCCCAAGTGTGTATTGAAGAGGTTCTGGATTAATTAAAGACTCATCCTCATGTTCTGAGCATAAGTCTGAGCCATGAAACTCACTTTGCCTCTTACTCCTACTTCATAAATGAGGGGTTTTGCTTAGTTTTGAGTTGAATCTGAGCCAGCTTCAGAGTAATGCCCATCCTTTAGGTCAGTCTACAGTATCCAAAGACAGTAAAGCAAATGCATAAAACTGGGCAAGGGAACTTGCTGGATTCTTTTGCTGGGCTCTTTTATCTGGCATCTTAAATGCAATACCAACTAGATCTGAGGAAGTGTCAATAAAAGGTGGCAAAGAAACTTGTGACCTTATCTTGCCTTTTGCATTCATAGTTGCCTGTGATATTCTACAATACCTGCAGCATGAGCCTTCACAGAATCTGATGGGCTTTTTTAAAGTACAGCCCTATACAGAATAGGACCATACCTGCTGGTATCACACCTTAATTTAAGTATGGTGTTTAATAAGGAGATAAGAAATTCAATGACTGAAATGCAACCATGAGTATAATAACATACCCTAACACCTTTGAGCTGACTGTCTCATGATTTTTTTAAGTGTCTGAGGATTATAACAATGGGAATAAGATAAAACAGGCCTGTTCATAACATGTAAGAGCAGACCTAAATGGGGACTAACATGCTACATATTTATTATATTGTGTAACAGTTTTCCTTCAAAAAGTCAGCATTGCCATGTATTTCTCCATCTTTTATCCAGAGGGCAACATAACTCTCTGTAACAGGAAAATGCTAAGCTTTTAAAACACCTAAGAATGAGGAGACATATTACCATGATATCATATAATGAGTGGAAGATGTGAGCATCCCCCTTCCCGCATCTTACTGGCAATACTATAGATCTACATATATTAACAAATTAGAGGATAGTCTTAAATGATGGCACTCTGAGCCATCCAGGACATTTATATGAAGTATGTCTAGTGTAAAAATACCAGCTTTCTCTGGCAAATACAAATGTAAAACTGCTAAAGAAACTAGTTTACATGATTATATTGGCTAAGTAACTGAGAAACCAGCCAGTTCAGATTACAACCCCTATTTCAATGTCCGTACCTCTTTTCTAAAGGCCACCTCTAATGTAAATGTCCCATGATCTGAATTGCATGCAGTAATCTTGAGAGGAGAATATGTATTTGGCACCATTTTCAATGATCAAGACACTTTACATGACATTCTTGCTTAAATGGCATGAAAATCAGAGTTAAGTGCTGTGCAAATGAGGGCAGAATAGAGCCCTTTGTATCTCATTTTCCAACTGCCCTGGGATCATCTGGAGGTATAACCACATAAATCCCCTGAGGATAAGTCTCCAACTCTCTCCGTTAACGTGCTGTTTCCTGATCACATTGGAAATCCACTCAATTTAGATTTAATCTCAACAAAATCTACCCAGGACTTCCTTTCTAAATTTGCCATACTATCTTTTTGGTGCTTTTTTAGCTTGGGTTATTATGTTTAACTGCGTTTTTGCTTAGCCATCCTCAAACCTGCTTCTGTATGGGGGCACCACAGTGTGCCAGGAGGGTAAGGGTCTCTAAAACTTAGAGCTGAAACTGTTGTCTCAGCCTCTAGCATGGGAGAATATTGCTTCCTCTGTCATTGACTGCTGCATGATGTTAGGATTGTACCTTGTCCCTGCCTTACTTTGCTTATAAGACTAGGACCATAATGCTTTCCAAATAATTTTAACTTTCTAATCTTTCCAAGTTAAGGCTCTGCATTGCATGGAGCAAAAGTAAAACCATTATCCCCACCCAAAAAAAAAAGCTCTGAGCTTGTAATGAATGAGTATAGCAAATTTACAAGTAAAAAATAAATAGTAAGTCGCATGTGGAGAAAGAGAAAGAGACAGAGAGACAGATGGATTTATATAAATTCAGCTTTTAAAGTGCTGGTTGATTGTTTTTTTAAAAATTAAATAATTGTAAGCAGTAACCAGCTGTAGTATTATTCTTCACTGTGTAATCTGCACAGTGAAATGTAAACAGGGGGTCAGGCTCTCCTGTGGCCATATGACCCTCTCAGCAGGAAAAGGGGGCACGGAGAGAGGCTGTGCACAGAGAAGCATACAAGGATATTCATGAGCTGGGAAATTTTGCAGCAAAAAATAGCTTTCCTGCATAGTCAATGGTGCATAGCGTTCAGTTTAAAAACCCTTATTAAATTAAGAGGAGCTTTCTGCATCCACCAGCCTTTGCTGCTGCTGCTGTGTGTACTTCCATAATGTTGTTGAGAATGCTGGGGCTTAATATCAACTTGAAGGTTTAGAAAAATGCAATAACATTCAGATACAACTTGATTACAGACTGAGCAGAGATACAGAACACGAAAACTGATATGTCTGGGGAACCTAGCTCTTCTGAATTTCTTTGTTTCTTAAAAAAAAAAATCCTCCTTCAAAAATAAACGTCTATCTATATTTCCTTTGTCAACCCAGGATGATGGAGGGATTGTCAGCCACGCATTCTTCAATACGTTAATTTTCTAATGTTTTCTCTTCTTTAAAATTCTCTTATTTTTCTTTCTTTTTTTTCCCCTCAGATTTAAAAGCTGAGCCCATCTCCTGCACTCTGATCATAGTTCTCATGCTATGTATTTAATACAGCATATTTTTTAATTCACAAGCATACTCCTTCTGTCATTGCTATAGCCACTACAGCTCTGACTACCTTTTTGTTGTGGTGCAAATATCTTTTCCCTGCAGTATTTTCATGACATAACAAACCTTTATTTATTTCTTCATTTATTATTTTAAAAAACAATATAGTTTTCTACCCGAAATACCCATTTTTACATAACCTTGAGATGCCTATTCATTCTTTCTCAGGAGGAGTTCAGGGGAAAGGTGCAGCGCCCCTCTAAATCACAAATGAAATGAGTTTGTTGGCTTGAATAGTATTTCTCCTTTCAACCCTCCGCACATTTCAGTGCATTCCATTAGTCATTGTTCAAATGAGGCTGTTCTCCGACCCCAGAGGCAGGGGAGGAGGGAGTTTGGGGTTTAAATGAGTTTGCCAATCAGTACATAGAGGCACATTGTTTCTCATCTTATATTTTGCATGTTCTGTTTGCAGAATATAACCCTGGTTCTTAGTACCAAAATGTTTCAGGTTTTGAGCATACTGTATGTTTGATGCAGCTAATTTAAATAAATGACTTTCACATTTAAGCAATTAAACCTATAATTAGCACTGTTTGAATGAACTAATCAGCTAATACCCTATGACACACAGTTCTTTTTTTCTCCTCTAAATATTTTTAAAGGGAAAGGAGAGAGATATACAAGAAATTATAGGTGATGCAGTAAAAAAATAAGTTTGATTCATGAAAATTGCAAAACAGCACCACAAACTATTTAGACCAATGTTTGCCTTTTGCCTTCCAGGGAATGTGGAATTATGCACACTCATTTCCTCTGAATTCTGGGGAAAAGACTGCAATAAACAAAGTAGTGAATCTTTTTTAAAACAAGGCAAACTTCTACCACTGTTGTGTGTTTTTAATACCCAAACACACTTTCAGAGGTACGCTGGGCTCACTGTATTTGAAAACGTGTGCATACATCTAATCCAATGGTAGGACAGCTGCATAAGACACACTCTTGGGAGATTTCCTCTGACTGGCAGAACTTCAGCTGCTCTCAATAAGATGGAAATTTATTAGGAGGAAATTATCCTGGTGTCCTCTGAAAAACAGCATTTCTGATAAAAATCTTGTTCTCTCACAAAAGTCTAACAAGATACATTTGTGAGCTGGTTTTGCTCCTTGGATTCATCTGTTAATTTTGATTCTTCTGTTGCACTGCTGTGTATTTACGTTCTGAGGCAGACATGATCTATGTGTGCCCAGTGGAGATTGAAATGTTGGCAGTGAGAGAGCACAGACGTATAGGAGAGACGTAGCCTTTTTCTTTCCCTCCACCCCCCTACTTAAAGTGGAAAAAAAGCTCTTACAGTTTTATTAAATCTTGAAATTTTTAATAAATGTGCTTCTTTGAATCTGTTACTGTAGATTTCTATTACCACAGAAATAATCTAATTTATCATACAGTTTTTCTTTTCTTCAGCACTGTTGTCCCTAAATGTCATAGTGCCACACATAGGCCATACAAGTCATACCACATACTAGCATTTCACCTTTCCCCCCCCTAGAACACCATTAAATGTTTTCAAATGCTGAAAACAGCTTGAACACCCTTGAGTTGTTAAACTCTGCCTGTTCTCACTGTGCCTCCACTAAGGATGGGATTCAGAATCTTCTCTGCAGCCTAGTTTTCCCTTGAGTCTCTACCTCATGTGGGGCTCAGGCTGGAAGATTTTCAAAAAAGGAATGTGGATTTTTAATAAATGAAGCTGGCATTAAGGACCCTCCCCCCAGCATTATGACTTGCCAACTTAGTAGGTATGCAGTGCTCTGCTCTTGCAGAGCAAAGGGACAGTAGGAAGATAGCAGATGGTCCTTTGTGGTTTTACAGTTCCCCAAAACTTAAGTGAACAGGCTTCTACTCCTGTGTGATAACTAGCTTCTGAAAGCGCTTTTTCATCTGTCAAGCTTAAGATAAGAACTAGTTTAGATTTTGATTATTTTTGTCAAACATTTTGGGGAGAGTAGGAAAGAAGAAAGGGGTCACAGGAAAGTGCTGTCTTATCAAAACTTTTAAAAATAGGATTGGATTCATCCTTGCTTTTGATGGAAAGTCTCACTTCAATAAGGAATTTCTCTCTTAAATAAGAGAAGGAGGTGCTACCACCCTGTGCAATCAATACTGTGTTGTAGGAAACATTCAGAGAAGATCTGTGTTTGAACCATTTGGTTCAGAGCAGAAACTTGCACCTCAGGCTTTTACACTTCTAGGCAAAGGATTTGATCACCTTTTTGATTTGATCACATTTCCTATGGTGATAGTCTTTCTGCCTAATGCTTCCAAATATTTCCTCCAACCTGGACTAGGGAGACATTATTCATTGATGCTTTAATAGAAAAACAATTTCTTGGCTCTACTTCTGATAATCGGGTATCTGAAGCACTGACAGTTCTCCCCGTAGATGAAATCTAAAGGAGCAGCAGATGACCAACAGCTCAAGGAAATCAAAGCCTAGGTATTTAAAGTTGCACAACTCATCACTGAGGCACTCCAAACTTGAAGAATTCACAAATTTCAGACTTAATCTTGCTATGCTTTGCAGCGCAAATGCAAAACCAGAAGCATTTATGCCTTATTATATAGTAGAGGAATTTGTCAGTATAGAAAGAGGTGCCTCTGCTTGGGAAGTATACTACACTGGTGAAGGTGAAACTTCTAGAAGAGCTCATGAGAAAATTGGTAGTCTCTTATGCAGGCAGCTTTGGAATAAAGTGCAGTGAATATTGTGTGACAGGGCTGGCAAAGTTCCCATATGGGCTGAAAGATACCCGGTTATGAATATGGCCACTTGAGAACCTTTCCCTGTGATAAGAAAATCCTGAGTACTGACACTCCACATCAGTAGAAAGGAGGTGGCCACACAGACTACCCTATGGGATCATGATCAGTCTTGCAGAGGTTCTCTGGAAATATAAACCCAGGATGCAGATCAACTGGAACTTTTGGTTAGTGCACATCTGTCACACTTTTCAAGGCCTGCTATGAAAATTCTGCAGTTACTCAGGTAATAATTTCACAAATTTCACTTGGAACAAAGTATTTTTGCTACCAGGAAGCTCATCATTTCTAGAGCAGAATGAAAATGGAAAAGACTTCAAAACTATTTAAATATTTTTTCATGTACTAATGTCTTGTGATATAAAATAATGGCTGTTCTGATTAAGTATTGATAGTCATTACCTCTAAATACAATTCTTTAAATACCAGGAAATATCCAGTTAAAGCAGTTCTGTGACAGACCTAACTCCTACACAGCATGCTAACCTATCACTTTGTTAGGGTCTACGCCTTTCCCAGTGCTGTTAACACAGTTGACCTCATATAGCAAAAATTATATCTGCAAAAATATTCTAAATAGTATCCTGGTTGATTCAAGGTTTAAGATTCTTCTTTGAAATGTAGAAATGCTATTTTCAAAACTATTCTGCTTGTTGTTTCTATTCATTTTTTCCATGACAGAGCTGAAAAACTGTTACAGCTGTGTTTTGGGTGGTCTATTGTATACCACTGTTGGTTTTGATTATTACGTTCAACACTCTCTTGGTATGTGTTTCACTGTCCCACTGTCTCCACACAAATATGGAGTGGTGCTGCCTCCACCCGTTGTTTATTCAATTGCTCTGGGGTTACAAAGTGGGAAAGCTAACTTTTTTGCCCTCTTCTGCTTAAGGGGTTCACAGTTCCTGGGAGGGTGCCATGAACACTAGGCTATATCTTAGTATTTAAGAAGATATGACTCTGCTCTTCCCTCAGGAAAAGTCCTGGAGACAAATACAGAACATATAAGAAGCAGCAGGATTCAATGTCCAAGTGATAATGACAGCTGCCTGAGATGAGAACACCAGGTTTCTGGTGGTCATATAAAAAGCAAAACAAAAGAAAACAAACCCAAACCCCAACCAAATAATATAGAAAGACAGATACAGGCTAAGGTATTGCTGACCTGATTTTTAAACATGCTCTTACAAAGACCTGCTAAAGTCAATCAGGCAATACATAGTGCATATACCTGGAATATACTGAGTAACTGATGCCTTGCAACAGTCAACAGAAAACTTTCTTATGCCACATATTTTTCTTAACTATGAAATCTCATGTTGTTCCCATTTTATTTTGCTTTTTCTTTGTTCAGTTTTCACCAAGAACAGGAAATCTGTAAAGCAGGATTTTAAACTCAAATCACTATTCAAAACTTCAGATGTTTGCCTGAAATTCCTCTGAGCTGCCTGCATGTGTGTCTTTAGGTTAGTTTGGAAAATATGAAATGAACTTTTTGAGTGTAAGATCTTCAGTCCTTGATTTAGGATGAAGTCATGGTAAGAGTAAAAACAAAATAAAATTCCAGGACTTTCATTGAGCATTATTAAAGGGACCTAAATTAAGTTCAATTCTCCTGTAGGAGCAACATACAAGAGGGGGCACAACAGCCTTCTATATTCCCCTCAAAATCACTAAGCTTTTGTATCCATGAGAAACAGAAGTCTGTAACCTACTTGGCTTAACAGTAGAGCAGAAGCTGGTTGAACACCCAAATGGACATAACTCTCAGTTAAATGGGGATGACTACAAGCCACATAGATCATGTCATGAACAGTATTCCTTCTTCTGTTTCCTCTGACAGTATCCCAGTCTGGAATGCATATTTCAAGGAACTGTGGCCTAAATTCAGATGATTGATCACAATAGCAGTAGAGTAAACTTTCAGTATATCTTCACATTGACAGTGAACCTGATATCAAACTTTAACCTGCAGCACTTTGCTTTCCTATAAAATAATAATATTTTGTCTTAAATCACTGCCTTTTCAAAAGCATAAACAAAATCTAAAAAGCCAACTGTTTTTCCATTTCTACTGATTTCCATATAATTCTAAGTTTCTTATCTCTCTGATTTCCCATGTACTCCCCTTACTTTTCCTGATCTCCCAAAAAACCCTGGCAGAATATCAGCAGATCTGATAGCTTCTTCTGGGCTGGCTGCCATTACCATATTTATGACCTTCAGGGTTTCTGTGGGACTGCTGACGCACAATACATCACTGGGCTGCTGTGACCAAACAAGGTTTGTGTGCTGCAGCTTCCCCCAGCATTTTGCCAGAAGTGCTGAGACCTGTCAAGGGGATGAAGAAAGATGAGTAAATGTTGGTGAAGGATGGAGGAATAGTGTTGAAACAGAATAGATGTTGGGTAGGAGGAGAGGTCTAAAAACAGTGGCAGGGGAAGAGTTAGTAGGTGTTTCAGAAATATCTGAAATTGAAGGGAAGATAGAAGTATTCTGGTTCAGGATAAGATGTAAGGAATGGGCTATTAGGGGAAAATGAAAATTGGGGATCAAACAGAATAGATGGAAAAGAAAAAGGTGAGTTTTGATTGGGAGAATGATGACCAAAGGGCAGGATGATGGTGAAGAGGAAGGTTCATTAGTGTTTAGTAAAATAAATGTTTTATTGTCTCTGCCTTTGGCTGAACGGAACTGTACTTTCCATCTTTGTGAAATAGCCTGTCACTAACTGCAGTCCATCACTTTATGAGTATTAACCAATGTATGATGAGGATTATGTCTACACTGCAGGATAGGTGACTTTCAGGATCCCTTGTGTGAACCTTGCAGTGAGGTTCTAATCCTGTTTTGGAGGAATTTGACTACACATACTGGCCATGTACTCATCCTGACACCCCACGTCCATTGTGCTTTTTTATTACTTTGCTAGAAAACCCTAAGTGAACTTAGACATGTCTGGAAACACTTTGGTCAGGCCCACAATGCAAAGAAGTTCTGAAAATCTAAACTCAGTACATAAAAATGTGAAATGATTTAAATGTTTCATTGTTGGTTTGGATTTTTTTTTTTTAATGGCATATTTCAGCATAGACTTAACTGCAGTTATGTAAACACATCCTTTGTTTTGATCTCTAAGTAACACATATTACTAACCAGGGTGCAATTATAATATATGTATATACATGAAATACAAAGGTTGTATGAAGACTTAAGAAAATTTTCAGTGCTCATGCTGTTAGTGTAAGATGGCCCTGTAATTGTCCTTATTATGTTCATAATTTTTTAGCTGATGTCCTTTCTCACACACTTTCATTTATACTTCCCCTCAAATCTTAAGATTTCAAGTTCAAAAATGCAAAAACCTAGAATGTTTCACTTAGAATTGCAATGCCTGAATTCAGCCCAGAATTCATATTACATTAAAGAAGAGGTGGTTTTAAAATAATGGGCATTGTTGTGCTACCCTTTCTACGTAAGACATGAAGGTCCTGTGGTAATTGTACTTGTCTTTTTGCTTTTGCAAATTAACACAAATGTCTTGCTGGTTAATTTAAACCCTTTTATCTTCCCTCCAAAATTTCTATCTTTATTGGATTCACATCTGTAGTTTTATTTAATGTGAACCAGATGTTGAAATCAAGGCAAACTTTATTGGGACACTTGCTCAGAAGAAGGCTTGCTACAGACAGAGTGTTGTGCCAATTCTCTGGGTACAGTGTCAGGAAGAAATAAAGTATGCTGGAGGTTTTTGCTGTTTGTCTAATTAGAAACAAAGCTTTCTAATCAATAACCTTCAAACTTCAAACTTTGCAAGCAAAGAGATATGGACAAATGTACTAGAATTCCACAAGCTATCCTATTTCATGCACAAAACATTGTGCTGTTGTTAAAACTGCATGTAGTTAATGCACCAGTATAAATGAGCCGGCATGGCCGCAGAATCCATGCAATAGGATGCTGCTGGAAAGACAGCAGATAGCAGGGAGCAGAAAGCTCTCTAAGAATCAGAAATCAAAGCTAGCAATGAGAGTGGAAGCTGGGAGATGCAGCTGCTGCCATTGAGCAGCTGGTTGGTGGTGTCCTGTCTCCATGAGAGACCACAGATCCTGATATGGGCCAAGTTTCAAGTCAGAGGGAACTCAGATCTGCTGTGTCTCCAGAGATGTCAGCATCTTTCCATGCTCTCTGCAATATTTGCATGTCAGACTTGTTTTAGATGTGTCTGGTGTGTCTTAAATACTGAATTAGATACATGGTCACTTTTTTGGCCACTGTTTAGATTTAGCTCACTGAGTAGCATACCTGGAAGGTGTGAGATGTAGAAGGAACAGAATCTGTGACATAGAAGAGATAAAGATTTATTCAATATATATTTTGCTTAGACTCTATTTTTCTGTGCAAAGTCATTATTCACTAAAAAGAGAGGCACAGCCAGTCTTTCGCCCTCATGAGCTGGAACATTTTGCTCTTGCAGCATAATCAGATTTTCCAAGCAAAACTCCTGGTTATTTCAGTCACATTTATGCAGCCATACAAGGCCTTGACAAAATTCAAGCACTGCAGAGCACGGTAACATTTCAAATTATAAAATTTAAAATGATAACATGCACTTAAATTTTAAAGGCCAAATTAAAAAAAATATATTGTGTCCAAAAAATATGCATACAGGTAACTGATTGCATTTTTCATGTACTGAGCACACAGTGTACAACAGTGGAGAGAGTACCTACAACAGTGATATCAAGAATCTCAATTGATCATATTCTGCATGTTTTCATTCCCTGGCAAGTTTTGGCTTGTGTTTTGCAAGTGCAGAGGTTTAAGATCAAATTACAATCAAAACACTTATGATTAAATATTTATTAAAGAATCAAGAAGGAATTAGAAATATAAGACTAAAAAAAGAATCTGTGTAGGAAATGTATGTTTTCAAACATACATTTCTTTACACAATTTGGTGGCACTCTGTGTTAAAATAATTGAATAAATAAAACAGAGTGGCACTGCATGTTTTGTAGTAAGGCATAACCATTGATTCAAAACAACAAGGTGAATGCAGTCTAGGTTCTGGTGGGACCTTCATCCAGTTACATGGTGAAGGCATAATTACGAGATCTAAATTGCTCTCAAATTAATCCCACCTTGGTACTGGGCACAGAATTTCTCCATGCATAATTCGCTTTCACGCCAGTTCTCCTGACTGTCCATGACTTGTTCTGCTTAGTATGTGTATCTGTGCTGTGCAAGATCCAAATACAGATCCACAAGTCATAATTTCCTGAGGTATAACCACATTTCTGCCACCAAGCTTCTCAGTCATTCATCCTTCCCTTACCTTCCCCAGCTGTAAAACAGGGAGAGAGACCCATATGCAGGAAGTTGCACAGTTTTGTCATAGTGCTAATCACCACAGTGTCTCTATGAATGTTTATAAAGTGCTTTGAAGATGAAAATTGCCAAAGAAGTGCTAGGGATGATTATTATAAGTTAATGAATAAATTTCAACATGTATTTGATTGCCAGGTAATTCAGAAGGGAATCACCAACCCTTCCCTCTCTTCGAAGAAGAGAAGTTGACAGTCAGCTAGTTGCTAATTAGCACTCAACTGAAATGCCTCCAAAGCTGAGTGCTCCCAGTTGAGTCCTTTAAAAAGTAATCTTTCAACTAATTGAAATATGCTGAAAGTTGAGCAGTGGGTGAGGTGTGTAACAGGTAAATCAGTATGGTGGAGTTAGTTATGTCGAAGGAATACTAAGCTTTTCCAGGTAGGAAAAGCTAACCAAAACGAACATTTTGGGTGAATTGTTATCCAAAATGAGCATTTCTTTCATATTCACATGTCTGTTCCCATTTGAAGGCCCAGTTTGTGATCCATCACAGGCAGGATATGCTGCCATATATTTGTGAGGGCAGATTAGGGAGGAAGCATTGCACAAAGACTCTGTTGAAGTCTGGTGTTGCTTATTTCTTACTATATTGAGAGGTGGTTATAATGATTCTTGCTTTGGACTGAGATAGACTAAAGAATTTTGGAATAACACATTGCATAATACATTAAAGCTGAGTGACTGTGCCACCTGCATTTAATTCATATTTAGCTTGTTTGTAGGGCAAACTAGCATAGCAGAAAGGGGCTCAAACTCTTCAGGTCCTTACCACTCTGCTGGTCTGTCTGATTTTTTGCTAGAGGGTCAGTCTCCCAGACCATAGCCTGCTCCTGTAGCCTCCCCCACCACTTCTTTGGATTTTTTTTTTGGCTGTCTGCCAATGCTATAAACCGCAGCACTGTCTCCTCTGCTGCTGAAGGCTGTTTTCTTCCTCAGCCACTGTGAGATGTCTGCAAAAGGCAAATTACAGGAATTTCATCCCTTTCTTTCTCCTGCTTCACTGCTTGGATTCACCATCCTCAGCATCACCTCTTCATACTTTCTTTAGGGAAAACACACTCAGCAAAACCTGTTGAGCACTTTGAGTGAAGAATCTCAGTTTCTTCAAATAGCACTTTCCAGCATCAGCCTCCAGTGATAATCCACCCCAAACTTCAGCAGCATGTATCCCAGTGCAGGGGGTGGGGGCTGGAAAACCCACTATGCAGGGTGAGAAGCTGCCAAGGCAGATACCTAGAAACTGTTCCTGGAAAAAGAACCTTATTCCAAAAGCGGCTATAGGCAGGTATATGTAATGTGAAGAAAAATGGGGAAAATGGTGTGAACATGGAAAGAAGGGGGAGATGGAACAAAAAAGTCAAAAGTGTTCTTGAAGCGGCTGGATTCTGTAAAGCAGCCTTCATGGTGTCCTCAGAGATTCAGCAAAACCAAAGGATATAAAATCCCTTGGTGTTTTACCAGTCTGGAAGACGATCCAGTTCTGCCAATGAGAAGATGCTCATTGGTATCCTAAGGCTATTGCAACACAGGGAAGCTCCCCTGGAGGTCAAGGGCTCAATATGTCACAGGTGAGACTTGATCCTCTCCTCCCAGCACCTCATGGAGCTACATCCCCTGACAGTAGTCCCTCTGACGTGGTCATGATGTACTTACTTTGTAGTTACAGTACCCAGGTGTGATGCAGGGTAGGTAGAAGTTGCCCAAGTGTACCGTCCACACAGGGTGCCACACTGACAGCACAGTGGGGACCAAAATGAGGCCTCTAGTGCTTAAAGTGTAAGTCTCTTGTGAGCTGAGGAGCCAGACTGCAGCTGAGAATTCCTACAGACCAGTATTCCCTCTGCATTGACACAAAGGAGGACACTTAAAACACACTGAGCACTGGCTTACCACAGCTTAATCAAAGAGATGGTAACTCAGTGTGCCTGCTGTATCTTGGTGGGTTTAGAAGGCAATCAATGTAACATCAAGACACAATTTTCACAGATTCAAGTTTGTTTCATGTTTGCTTCCCCCGCTCTGTCTCCCGCCAGTGCTGTGCAGGTACTGGATGGGTAAAGCAGACACACTGATGGGTCAGACATGAGTGGGCTCCTCAAACACTGCATTTGACTGAACATACATAAGTTTCCAGACAAAAATTAATATCCATTTTGATTGAGGATAAAGATGTTGTGTACCTGCAGAACTAAAAAGTATTTTAAATCTCTCTTGTGTTATCATCAATTTGGAAGTACTTCTAGCATCATTGGTGAGTGCTGGAGCTGTAACTATAATTTACTAGGCTTAAATAGGGGAAGAGAATTCTTAGAATTTTCATATGTACTGAATTGTCATTATATATAATTTATGCAAAGTAGGTTTGAGTTTGCAATAGGCATTTAAAAGATGTGGACCCTTCTTGCTGCAATATAAATTCTGAAACACGGTAGTTTTGGTGGGCACCACTTACAGATTTTTAAAAATCCTTCTGATAAAAAGAATGATGTCATTTATTAATGGCAGAAAAGGACAACTATCATAACAACAACAAAAAAATATTAATATATATGGAAAAAGCCTGGAAGTGTATACTGAGCCCAGTAAATATTTTTGACAATGGATTGAACAGATTTATTTGGTTTCCTGTCCAGAAGTTACCTATGAAAGGACAGTGTTTTCCAGAATATGTTTTTTATTTCGATATATTAATATTTAATGCAAACAAATTACAGCTTCTAGATTTCTTATAAATTGCAAACATCTGGTACACTATTCTATAGCTGTAGAAATTAATGGAAGCAACCTGAAACCTGTCAAAATCCTGTGTTTGAGCTCTGCAATTGAGTATATATTACAGATGGTGGGGTATTGCTGGTGGTTCTTCATTTTGCATCCCAGCTTTTGATAAGACATATTTCATTTAGTCACTCATGAACATCCACAGGAAAACAGTTTTGTTCTTTTATCTAAGGTCACTTGATCAAAAGTCTTCAATACTCTCTGGCTTTTGTACAAACAAAGGATAGTTTGAAAAGGTAGTTTTGTTATTTAAAAAAATAAAAAAGACCTCATGTTTACTTGAGTATTCTCAAGAAACCTAATTTAAAGTACCTTTAGTTTTTAGCTCTTCATTTGCAATGTCTTTAACTAAGATCAGTCTTTCCTGTCCTGTCTTTGAACAGCTACAAACCACCTTAAATATACCCCTGTAAACCTGATTACTGACAGAGACTGAACAGTCAACACATACTAGGGATAAATACAGAAATTACACATATTTACAGCCGTATCACTTGTCTGCATTATTATTATTACTAAGTGGTTATTAAAAATAGTGCAGTCTTCAGAGCTGCTTTGATTGTCAGCTTGGCAAAGCGCAGAGAGTTCCTTGGTTGCACTGTTTTTGGCAGTGCTGTGTTACGGGGCTGTCTATGCTGCTCGGGGGCACGGCGTGGCAGCGGCAACGTGGGTGCCCTCGCATTGCAAGCTGTGCAGGACCCCCTGAGCCACAGGCTTCAGCATGGACACAATGTACAAACCACTCTGGTTCTTCCCTTCTAGCTCCCTGCTTTTGTCCTGGAAGCAGTTTCTGCTGTTGGTTTTTGGTCCTCTTGTATTGCAACGTGGCTACTCATAGGCACTGCTGGTGTCACACAGGTGGGCACAGAGGAAAAGGACCTGCACCTTCTGCTCCACCAAACCCATGCTTCCCTCTCAAATGAAGGGAAATTGTCTTCCAGAGCTGGCAGAATGCGAGTCCTTCACTTGTGTGGGTCCTTCTGTTTCTGCCCAGGAGAGGGCAATCCAGCACCCAGACAGCAGCCAGATTATCCCACTCCTTCTTTGGGGTACCGTGGGCTTTTGTGGTGGGTAGTGCCTGGCAAGAGGGATAGGAAACGTGGCTCTATCTCTGCTGGTGGGGTCTGATGGCACACTTCTACCCAGCTCGTTTTCCTCAGTTAGCAATCACAAGCTTGTGTCCCAGTCCCTCTCAGTTCGGATGTCTCGTTTCATGTCAGTGTGCAGCACTCAGGCAGGGTCGGGGTGACCCCACACAGTGTCCGGGTTTGGGTACTAGGTAACCGCTAGCTGGTGTCACAATCCTTCCCTTCTGGCCTCTGAGTGCTGGGGTAAGGCTCACCACTTTGAGGTGCAGTAGTATTTGCCTGTGCATACACCCGTCTAAATGTAACTCTGCACACACTGTTTCCTCATATGTTGGTAGCTGTGCATAGGCAAAGGCACAGGAATAGACTCATTTTCAGGTTTGGGAAGACTAGTCTCTTCCTCTTGCTTTCCTCTACCTCTTTTTACCTCTGCTCACATTAAACTCATTTCCCAGAATAACAAATTTATTGACTGTGCTAAATCTTGGGCCAGATACTTGCCTTTGACCCCTGAGCTGCTTTGGGTAGCAGCCTGATGCCAGTGGTGTGGGGGTTTGAGGCAGCCCAGGCAATGGGGCTGGCTAACCCACACCCCCAGAACACACACAGAACTTTAAAAGTGGCAGATCCAAGTGGGAATCGAGCTGGCACTGTCAGGATCCCTGTAACTTTATGTTCCTTTGATTCTGCCTTCTGTTTTACTGTTTTGTGCATCACGCCAGTCTAGATGATAACAGGCAACTGGAAGAGCTGCCAGAGCCTGTAATTAGCAGGCTCCTACCCTGGGACTTGGTTCTTGCTGGTGGGCTGTAGGTGTTGGATAATTTGCCAGTTAATCAATGGGAATTATTAAAATATCATTGCATATTTTTGCTTTGTGCTAGACCTGTACATAGAAGCTCTTACATGGGGGTTGAGGGCAGTATCTGCAGTTCTCAATCATGAAAGTAAATCCTGCTGCTCGTTCCTCCTCATTCACTACTCCAAGTTAGTCCCCTCTTTTCTTTTTTTTTTTTTTTTTTTTAATTTAAAGGATCCTCTTCCTTTCCCTCCACTGCAGCCAAAATGAAAAATACTAATATAATTGCCATGTTTAACTTCTTGAAACAGTGAATTTTAGCTTAATCAAAATCCCTTAAAACAGAAGTAGGTTTCAATCTATGCAAAATTCCACCATTTTAATTACAAAAAGCAGTGTGTCCTTCTCAGGGAAATATGTTTTACTTTGGATTTGCTTTGCAAAGAAAGTAAAATCCATAACTTGGTGGACTCTCGGTTGGGGTTTTTTGGACCTTTATTTACATAGATGATACTTTGGTAATAAAAATTGTGTATATTACTGCTGTAACTCTAATTTTTCTGGTCATTATGGTTTTAGGCTTTAAGTTATCTGCTGGCATCTGTTAGTGTACAAGGTACATACACACAGGGAAGTTTTCTCCTAGGTGTGTAGCCACATTATAGGCTTCTCATGGGGCCAGTGAACCTTGGCAGAGCACTGTCACAGTCACTGCAGCACTACTTAGCAAAAAGTTGCACATGCTATTTATTACACTCAGCACCTCCAGTAACGGTACCAGAGCTGCTGCATAGTATTGCTACCTAGCTAGGGTGCACTTAAAGAGAGAGGTGAAATTCCCCATGTAGTATCTGTTGTCTCTGTGTTTAGTGACAGAAGCTGTGGGAAGTCTATAAAAGCAACTCAATACGTCACTTCTTATGGAAACTGTTATTCCATAAGAGCATACAGAAATAGTTTTGCTAAACAGCTACGGGTATGGCAAAGGTAAATTGTGATTCAGGTCAGTGGCCGATAGAATATAAAGTGTGAGCTTCGTATTTTATCCTGAAAAGAGAGGTCAGATTTTCCAGACTTACACAAATGCCAGTGAAAATTTTTCAAATATGTCTTAAAATATTTCTACATTCAGTCAGATTTGAATTACATCTTTGGCAGTGGGTAAAACCATACCATGCTCAAATATTTTTTGGGATTATTACAAAAATTTAGAAAAAGTAATGGCGCGTGCCTTGATTTCCCCATCTGTGAAATGGGCGATCCCGCAGTGTTCATGCAGAGCACCCTGACTGAGAACCGCTGTGGCTGCAGCTGATTGTTATTCTCTTAATCATATTAGTTAACTAAATCTGTTCCTAGAGTGGTTCCATTTGCTTGAATGAATTTACATGAGAGATTAATTCAGCACTGTTTATTGTTGTTTTTACATTTATTCAGTACTGTAAATAATGCCTGATATTTTACAGCTGTGTATGAGGACACAAGCTGTGCTTGAAGGGCTTTTTCGTACAGGTAATTTGAAGGCTCCCCTCCTAAACCTTCCACTTTCCCATGGAGCAGATGAGCCCATTTTGTGTATTCTATATTTTGAGGACTTTTTGTTCACGTGGTATCCGCTCCCAGCACTTTCCCGCAACTATGATTGAACAGATAAAGTTCATCCCTCACCTCCAAAGGGGGGATCCACTCCCCTTGCCCTCCTCTCCTCCCTCGGAACCCCCCCCCCCCCCCCCCTCCCAATGTTGGATATCCCTCACTGGCAACGCTAACCGCTGCTGGATTTATGCCCAGCAATGATCCTGAAAAGAGGGGCCAGTCTCCCACCTAGCTGCTGCCGCCGCCTTTAAGCCGGACAGCCGCTCCTAAAATGACCCATTTGCGTGCTCCTGACCGCCGCAGGAGGGGACTGCCGGCAGCTGTCCGGGGGTCCCGCTCTCCCAGCCGCCCCCTTTGTGCTCCCCCGTTTCCCGGGAGGTTTCCGCGGCTGGCACCCGGGCGCTCTCCATTGTGTGAGGTGCGGGGGGCGATGCCTTTGTGCCGGCCGCCCCGAGGTGCGGGCAGCGCGGCGCTGCGGGACCCGTCGGGCGCGGCTGGAGCGCCGGCTGCCCGCGGCGGGATGGCCGTGGCCTCTGTTTATGTATTTTGTAGTAATCACATTTCTGACATTACCCGAGCGTGCTCCCGGCGCGGGGTGATTGGCTCAGGCAGCTTTTAAACCACCTATATGCTAACGAGCCCGCTGCCGGCTCCGGAGGGGCCCGCGGGGGCAGCGCGAACCCCGGCCCCGCACCTCTGCCCGCGGGGGGGCGGGGGGGATGCTGCTGCTTCTGAACTAGTCGGCGGCGCGGACAGGAAATGACCCCTCCAGAAACTGCTGCTTTAAAACCGAGCGGCGGTGCCTGAAGCTATCCAGCCTCCCTCTCCCTGTCTGGAGCCTGTGCGCTCCCGCTCCCCCCCCGCCCGTCTCCGCCGGAGCGGGCTCCCACAGCAGTCCCCAGCCAGTGCGTGCAGCCTGGATGTGTGTGTGTGTGTGCGCGCCGCTACTTTGTACTGTGAAGAACACACAGCCCATGTGCTCTGTATGGATGTTGATGATACTCTGTGTAGCTTGAATCTCTGCAAGCAGGCAAGATGTCCAGCACACCACATGACCCTTTCTATTCTTCTCCTTTTGGCCCATTTTATAGGAGACACACACCATACATGGTGCAACCAGAGTACCGAATATATGAAATGAACAAGAGGCTGCAGTCGCGGACGGAGGTAAGTCCCCCAGCCTTGTTTTCCTGTGCATGGACCGTGGTAGGTTTCAGCCCGAATTCCAGCTGAAGCGTCCCACTAGACAGTACAGTATATGCAGGCATGAACCCTAATTAATTTAGTAGTTTAATTGGGTAATCCCTCATTATGTTTCCACGCAGAGCAACTCTTTGAGGAGACACCAGCTTAGGCTGAAATCATGAAATTACAGTACAGCACTTCAGGATTGATTATAACGCTGGTCTCAGGAAATTTGTTTGCCTTAGTGTGTTGTTTGCTCAGGATCTGTCCTGCTGGCATTTGCAGCTATAATATTGCAAGGTATTGCTTCAGCTTTTGCACAAAATTATTTCTGAAATGTTGCAGGTTTCGGAGGAGAGATGAACATTTCTCTGGTTTTGTTTTGTAAACTCGTTAAAATTAAAAATGAATGATAACTGAAAACAGGAGCAGAGTTTTAAAAACTTATTCCTAGGCTACTCTTAAAGAACACGTTTGGGACGGCGGACAAGAGAAATTTGTGTTTACATGTAGAATGCTGTTGCTTTTAGCAAGAGACATGGTCGGTTCGCTACTTTATCACATAGCTGTCAAAAGTACCCAATAATGTAAACTACATTCACTGTTGGTTGTGCTTTGTATAATGCGTTAGTGGTGTATATACCCAGGCTTCAAAATTCATTTCAGCCACCACAAAGAATATACTGAATGGGAAGGGGAAATACTTCTGTCACTTAAAGAAAAAAATTAGTAGAGGCTGCATCTTCTTATTTACATGGTTAAATAAGGCGCACTTTTAAAATTTGTTGAAGTGAAAAGTCTGTGGACTGAATCAGGCTGCATTTCTGTCCATGTGTCTGTGTTTGTGCAGCAAACATTCTTGCTGCTGAAATTTTTCATTAGTAGTAGTGTATTAGTGGTGCCCTGAAAAGACTTTTAAAAAAGTATTAATCTATTATAGTGAACAGCTTTATATAGTGGCAGATATCTGCCAGATTTGTGCCACGAAGCATGGTAAAAGATCTCGTGTTGATCTGTTGTTGTATTGTGATTCTTTAAGATAACATGAGGTTATCATAAAATAAAACACACATGCTTGAATTGTCAGCTTAGCCATGGAGAATCTGTGACGTTTAATGTATATGATACAGCTAACGAGATGTGACCTGCTTTCTGATTGGGTACCACCACGGGGTAACTGCTTTTCTAGCACTGTTACCACTGCCAGGCTTAAAAACATTGCTGGGGAGTAATTGGTAATACACTTCGTGCTGGCTAAAACTCCAAGCAGCTCTTTGCTCCCAGAATCACAGCAACTGTTTGTCAGTTTTGCCCCACGTTGTTGGTTGTGGAGGGTCATTTAAATAGAATGAGGAGGTTTGTGGGGGTCGTTTGCTACTGTTTATTTGCCAGTGTCTTGCAACTCTGTTCCTTGCATTCCTGTACATATTAATGTAATAATTTCTAGACTTTTTCAAGTGAAAAGAGCAAATATGTATAATTGAGTCATTTCTTCAGGGTTTTATGTACAAGCTGCTCTAAAAGTTGTCAGTGCTAATTTTAGCACTTCTAATAATTTTCATAACTGACCAGTCTCTGATTGTAGCTCCTTTACAAATGTTACACTAGAAAAGTTTTCGAGGGACTTGTGAAACAACTTCCCCCTCCTTCGTTGCTGAGGTGTGCTGAGTTAGACTTCAGCACCTTTAATTGCAGTTTTTGCTGTGCACATTCAGATGGATTGTTGTGGGCAAAAAGTAATAACCTACTCTTCCCTTGCTAGGACTGCCATAGGTTTCAGCAGCACTTTACTTTGACAGTGTTTAGTTAATGAAGGCCTTATGCTCGAGCATTTCTTTTAGTTGCTCAGAGTAGAAATTCTTTTGCTTTGTGATTGTTCAGTGTTTACATTCTGGTTCTCCGTGGGGTTTTTTTTTTTTGTTTTGTTTTGTTTTTGTTTTTTTTTTTAATTTCTGAGCTCTGTGCTGTATACATTGTTCTTCACTGAAATGTGTTTTCTGGCTAACTTCAGTTCATCTCATTCATCCTCCAATTAAAACACCTTCTTAATAAAAAAATAAACTAGTTTCCTGGGACACTTAGAGTGACTAGGTGTGGACAGCCTGTAAAGAATCATGCTGGCTTCTGGCGCAGGTCTGGAGTAGAAGTTTCACTTTAATTTTACGCAGTTCCAAGCATGTTTGGGATTGGTAGCTGAAGGCTTCTGGAGCATGTATAACTAGCTCTAAATTTTTTGAGTCCAGAGCCCTGTATGTCATGGAAGGAATGCGCTTGTGTTGTGGGTGATACAGCCTTACTGCATGAACATTTCTCTTCAGGCAGTCTTTGGAATAATGTAGGCATTGGTCTCTGAAGGAGGCTGCTTGTGCTCTGTGAGCCCCAGGGGGTAGGTGAGCACAGGCAAAGCAGCTTAAGGAGAAAGGAATTACAAAGAAACTCTCCAAAAGACTGGGGGTAGAAAGCCGGCAGATTCCAGTGCCAAGTGGGGTTGCATTAAAAAATGGGAAACTGCAGTTGTTATCCCAAATATATCCATGGAAAACCTTTGGGATATTCCTGGTTTCCTACAAAATAAAAATGTTTTTAATAATCCTTTAGAGTCAGATTTTCTGTTGTCCCTTGCAGTGGTGGAAGTTCCAAGGCAGAGCAAAACATACATAATTTAATAATGTTGTACAGAGGATGGATGGAGAGCCTGTGGAAGGTGTATCTGTATGTCATGTCTATCTGTTTTTTCCCCCTCCATCTGCTTGCCTTTGTTGTGAATTCCTGTAACAACTCTCCAGAGCTTGCAGGTAGGTGAGAAATTATTAAAAAAAGGAACAACAATGGGCTGATAGAAGTACCATTGGGGAATCCACCAGTAAATGTAATTTCTTATCCTGCTCTCCCAGCAGCAGGGTCGATGGTATGTTAGGGAAGGTAGAAGTGTCCTCAGAAGGACTCTGTGCTTGGGGACCCTTCCTGAGAAACCCACTGCTTCCACTACAGTTTCTGTCAGCATTGGGTGGAAGGGAATAACAGTCAGTGTGAAGGATGTGCTCAGTGTATTAAGCAGACGAAGTACAGAGTGATAAAGAAAGGTCATTTAGTTGCAGCATAGCTATCTTTGTTGTTCTTGTTTTCTTTAGGAAGAAATGGAAGCCATGAAAGTAAAGAATTAGCAACTTTAGCGTGTGCTAGATGTGCAAACTTTTGCTCTCCAAACTTCTTATAACTTTATGGGCTCCTTAGACAGAACCTACAACTGCCTTTTTAAATTCAGGGTCAGTCTTAGGCGAAGAATTCCAATCACACCCAAGCAGGGGGTGGTTTTATGATGTAAGTACTGGCAAAAGTCCACCACCTAGCTAATTCTTATGTGATCTAAAGTAAATTAGGGAGCCTGAGTTACTAGTGTACAGGAACACCTTACCTTCCTTAAAAGTTTTTCAGAGAAATGTGGTAATACTTTTTTCTACATTAATGCATGCTTTTTGAATAATACTTTGGGAGCGTCTAGTGCCATTTTGTAATACATCAACTATCCCAATTTAAAGAAAAAAAAAGAATATTTAAATGTTTAATAAAATCTCTGGCAGATATAAAGATAAATCTTGCTTACTTCTCTCATAGTTGATTAACTTTATGGTTAACAAAAATGCAGCTGTTTCCTTGCTCTGTGTGTGGTTTTAAGGATTTCATTCACTGAGTTTATCTTACTATTTTTGTATATGTTAGTTTTATATTTCAAGAAAGCAATCCTGTTGTGGCATAATCAGCAGTTTCTGAAGATCTAGGTAGCAATACACAACATAGGTAAATTAGCTTAAATGTTTTCTCTGTCTTTCATAAAACTTGATGTTTTAAAAGGCACCTCTTTTCCTCTTTGATGTTGTAAATCCTTTTGTGTTCCAATTTTTAATCATTTGAAATTGCTCACACTTAAAAGAAAACAAAAGGTGATTATATCTTATATATAATTATTCAGTAACATTACAGTGTGCTGTGTATAGATCACTTAGAGTTGCTGACAGTTTAAAGTTTGAGGCGTTCCTTTATTGTCAGTAATCAAAGAAATGTATCAAGCTTTTCACTTGTTTACTTAGTCCCCTGTATTATTAGAACTTTTGTGTATCACAATATATTAAATTCAACTGTATCTCTCTCTGTAACTACAAGAGATTATGCTTTACATCACCATTATGTGCAAAACAGAGCGTTCCCTCTGGCTAATAGAACAGTGTTTTAAGGGTGACTAGAGGGCTTGGTTAGTAGCATATTTGTTTTAAAGACAATCAGCTTAATCAAATGATATTAAACTCCTATTAAACTGTATAGTGAATTTAACAAAGTAGAGATTTCATGATGGAAGAAAATGTAAAGAAAATGAAATGGAAGATAAAGGAGGATGTTATGGTTATTTAAAAGCTACTAAATGAACTGGAAGCTTACACAGACATTCATATGCGACCAAATATTTAAAGCAAATCAAAGCAAAACAAATTTTCTGAAGTTTAATGAAATTCACTTATTTTACTTCCTCACATTGCTATCTGATGAAATAATCTTCTTCTTCCTGATGCATTTTTAATAGATTAGTCATAAAAATCTATGTTGTGACATCACATTTGCTCACATAGCAACTTAGTATGGCAAACAGATCTCTCATATTGTGTACATAAGTCTGAGTTTGTCCAATGAGTTTGTTTCATTGAGGGGAAAACACATAAACTTGTCTCAAAGTATTTTTGAGGAAATACTCTTTTGCCCACAAATATACTAATACTGAGCAATTCTAGGAACATGAGTAAAGTATTATGAGAGTACTTATGAACCATGCTTTGCTGAAACTAAAAGGTCAGTTTAAAAAGAAAACCCTTGAATGCCTTAAGGCAGACACTGACTTCAGAATGGATTCAAGGCTCTTTTTACTGATTGTCTTTTTTTTTCATATAGTTTTTGCATCCCTTAAAAAATTCACTTGCAGCTGTTTTCAATTAAAATTGTTACAAACTAACAATTCTTATGAGGCCAGGGGAGAAAAAAAAGACTCTACTTCCTTTACATGCTGATCCTTAGCTTACAATCAGGGATGTCTTGCTGCTTTTACCCCTCCCCTCCCCCCACAAACTTATAATATGGAAGAGAAACTGCACACATAAGGAGCAGGGAGCCTTTGGGGGTAGGGACTGGTGAGGGCAGAGAAAGAGTCAGTGCAATAGTGTAAAAATGGGTCTCGTCTGCAATCACTCTGGTGCTTACTAGATGATATTCTATAAAGAAACCTTTTCAACCCTTCCTTTTCTCTTTTTTAATCTTTATTCTTTAAACCATAAATCCACTTAAAAAACCCCCTTAAACCTAGTCTTTCCATGATGTAAACAAGATTTACTATGCAGATCCAGTCTCAAAAATAGAAGCTGTTGGTTAGTGAGAAGGAACAAAACAGAGATCATAACAAGGACCCAGTCCTGGGCTCTTGTTTAAGCTGGAGTTTTGCCTGCAGTAGGATTGCAAGGTCAGATAAAAAAGAAAATAATTTGGTTTTGGTATATACACTTCCTTTGTTTAGCAATTTACCCATACCCTTCCTTTGTAAACTCCTTGCAATATATTTTAGCCAGACTCCTTACTTCAAATGATATTTTTCTGTATCTCTTTGCCAGAAGTTGCGTATCTGCTGTAAACAGGCATTCCAATCATGCTAATACTTTGTTCAGTTGTTTCCTGCCCAAGAAGAGCCTTCTTTCCTGCACTGTACTGTGTAAATAGGCCAGGATTGATCCCCAATTTTGCTGGGTGCTCTTCTCCAAAAGTTGTTTCTGGACTACTTGATGCCTTAGAGGGGTGATCCTAGCAGGAACAAGGTTTCCCCAAAGTGGATGATGATTAGTCTCCAAAAAAGACTGTGATAGGACAGGTTTTGTTTTTGAGGTCTCAATGATCTTATTTCTTAGACAAAAATAGTAGTGACAGAAATGTCCCCAACCCCCTGGCTAAAATCTTCTCCCTAGGCTTGCACCATTCTCTTTCCCCATATGTTCTTTCTGTGTTTGGTTACTGTTAGAATTTCAGAGGGAAATCACTTTGTGGTCAGAAAACTGTTTCCATTTCTATCACATTTTGGTGGATAGCCATACGCTACTAAACTAAAGCCTGTAAGTTACTGATTTCAGCTCAGTCCACTTGGTACTCCTGAGGTAACAGGGGATTTACTAGAACCACCTGCAGACTTTAAACCTCAGTATGGGAACAGCTGATGCTTCTGGAAAGAACTCTGGCACTTTCATGCCTTACGAGGTTGCTGGAAAACCAACTGCACCAGAAAAATGAGACCTTTGCAGAACTAAACATGAAGTAGGGCTTGGTGTGTTTCTAAGCTTATCACTTCTTCAGGATTCAGGAGTGTTGGTAGTGTACAGTCTTGCATGGTCAAGAAGGCATACCCATGTTGAAGTTCCGGTCCAAGGGGTGTTCCCAACCTCATCATATAGACTTGAATCATAGACTCATAGATGGTTTTGGGTTGAAGCATGAGACTTGCAAGTAGCAATTTACTTCTTTATTAATAGAACTCCAACAACTACAGCCAAAATATAAGTATCATACTAGAACTTCTCCCTAAGGTCTCTCTGTTGTCAATATTCACATTCAGATACTTGGCCAGGGGAGAGTTGCAAACTCCAAACTGACGCAGTAAAGCCATAACTTTATGTAAGTTTCTAAATATACTTGAAATCTAGTGCCGTGTCACCTGCAAGCTCAATAGTCAGGTCTCTTCATCCTTCAGAGCAATGGAAAAATTGGAACATGGCTGTAATATCTGTCACACGTGATTTGCAGTACCTGTTGATACCCATCTTCCCTGATTCTAAGCTTGCCAAGCCCAGTCAGCTGAGCAGAAACCTCATTTGTATATGTGTTTAAAAGGAGAAGGGGGAAATCTAATCTCTGGGTATAGTTTTGACATCAGATTACTCACATAGAGCAGATTCAGTATCTGTCCAGATCCCATCAATTTTACCCAACTGCTAGCTGCAGACTAGAGCATCCAAAAGAATTGCACAGGCTAGTTGGATGATCTTATCTGTTGCATTCAGAGGGCAAAAGAAACATTATGTTTGTATAAAAGTGATGATATTTGGAAAGCCCTGCTATGGCAGACCTAAGAATAGACTGAATTATAGATCCACTGGGCTTATTCTTCAAAAACTAAACACTGGGGAAAAAAAAGTCCCTGTTTGAGTATTATTATGTGCAATCTTACATTATGTGGACTATTTTTACTTTTCTTTTGGACTTTCAAACATATGTTTTTTCATATTTTTATTTGCTAAAGTAGTAAATTGAGAAAATTATGACTTACAGCACGTGCTTTTGAGGTATTTCATATATTTTACTGTAATTTTTGTTCCAGTTGTGTAGTTTTGCCTCAACCCTTAGCAGAAGATTTTATCAAAGAGCTGCCATCTGTCCTAAAGCAGGTTACAGAGAGATTTCTGAGCTATTCATGACCACGTTATAAAAAAATAAATTATTAATCTTTAAATACAGTAGTTAAATGGAGAGAAGAAATGCTCAGAAAACAGGAAAGTAAATGAAGTGAAACTTTTAAATTTTTTTCCTGTTTAAGCTATAGCACCCTCAGCGTACTTCATTCCTTAGGAAGGCAGTCAGCAGCATCAGCATTCCTAACTGTCTCCTATGGACTACACATCCTCCAAAGTGCGATAGACAAGGCAGGCATGACACCTGCTTTGCCTCTAGGTTTGCAAATGGGATAGTATTTTACAGCTGGAAAAAGGGAATATGAAGCGCCTTGCCCCTAGAATGTTATGTTTTTTTCATGCAGTTTACAAAAGTCTCATGATGGGTCATTTGACAGTGGGGAAAGACCGGCAACTGTCTGTTTTACTTTGTCCCCCATATTCTGATAGTGACTTGCCTTTTCACATCAGTGTCACCATCTTCCCTAATTCTTGTAGCCACTTTAAGTATCAAAAATGTTTCTATGTTACTCTATTTTGCATCACAACAGTCTGAAAGGAAAAGAACTGCTAGAAAATAGTTCCTTTAGAACAAATGAAAATAATCTTGTTCAGCATCTTGCAAGAGGGACCCTCCTTCCTTTTGGTACTTAGCCATCATTTCTCCACCCTTCTTCACCATACCAAGATGTTAAAAACATTGACAGAATATAGATTATAGATGTGCAGTTGCAACCATACCTTTACCAGTGGATGAAGGCAATACAGTAGCACTATCACTTCTACCTAGACTTAATCACTGGAGTATCAGTTAACCCTTAGGCTAATTAGGTAATAATGTTGTTGATGTGATTTCAAGTATCATTTTAAGCAATTAGAAGTTCAGATATAATGTGATGCAGTTATGCATTATATAGTGCATGTATCCATTTTACACAGTAAAAATTACCATATGTTTTGTGGGAAGCTTGGCGTTTTGCACTGACTGGAGTTCTGCTTGCATTTACGAACAGTATGCCTGTAAACTGTGGTAATAACTCTTTGAAGGCCACACCTATGCACACTGCTGATTATGTTAAAAAGCATAGGCCCATTTTAATGAATCTGTTGGCATGAATAATGGGACATGAAAAGCCAACACACTGGATAAATGTTCATTACCTGAGTGCAACAAATACTACATGCAAAATTTCCGTGACAATTCACTTGAGTTTAACAGTGAATTTGCTTTGGCTGTATTTGTGGTCTTTATGCGTTTCTGTGAATGTTTGATCAACGGAGTTTTATTCTTACAATGCAGAATGTAAATTTCAATGTGTTAAGCATTCTTGAAAGAATTTGCTTATTTTATATGGGCTAAGCTGAGAGACAGTGTTTCCTGTTTTGTACTTCCAAAATCTCCCAGACAGAACCATGATACTTAGAAACTAAATACACCAGAGAAGAATCCCTGATTGCTTTGTGGTGAGGGCTGACTGGTGTATGAATGTAAAGCAAATTAATAACAATGACTTGTTGCAATGGGAAAATTACAAGTCAGTAAATATGATTCATGTCCATAATTTTTTTATGGGGCGGAATGTTGCTTAGCATGCAGTTGCATTAGAAAAATGGTAAAAATTTTGTAAGCTTCCTGGCATTTTAAGCTCTAGCTCCATCTGTACTCATCCAGTCATGGATGCAAAACAATAACACACAATATATGACCAATCACAGCATATTGTCGTATGAGAATATTACCTGCTTACATCACACTGCTTACTATGAAAGACAAGCAACAATATATCTTAAATTTGAATAATTAATGGCTGCAAATAAATTGTTATTAATTCCTAGCAACTCTGGGTAGAACACAGTGGAATTTGTAAAATTTATTATTTGGTGGGAATGATTAGTTCAATTCCTTTCAGTGCCTCTTAACACTGGCAGAGTTCATAATGCAAAGTAAAAAGATTGGTCAAGATGCCAGTGCACCAAGTACCTCCCTTCCCTGACTGTGCTGTAAGATTCTTTAACACCCACATCAAGAACATCCTGAAGCAACTGAGTTACACCTTGACTGATTGTTGCATCCAAAGGGCTGCACTCCTAAATGCACAGTGTAGCACGGACTTGCTCGTACAGCGCGGTGTTTAGCACCGGTATGTAACCTGAAGCCACAACCTGCGTGTCTAGACTGACAAGAATCCTACCAGTTGAGCCACTGTGACACCTTGTGGCTTATGAAGCAACACAAGCATCTTTTAGAAAACTAACAGGTAAAAGCCAGAGGTTAATGGGTATTGACAAATGTCCCTTCATGCAACTATCAACAGAAAATCTTTGCTGGGTTGCTTAAGTGTGTTTTCAAGATACAGTTAAATTAAGTGTTAGTGGGCTCATTTCTGTCTGGGGTATGTATTTTACTGCAACATGTAATAAGTTAAGGCATCGTTTTGCTAAGTCTGACCTGCTGCTATTTGCAGTGCTCTGGTGTTTGCTCATCATTCAGATTACATAAAGAAACACTGGGTTTGGCTGCAGTACAGAGTAAATATTGTATTTGTTTGCAACCATTAATTTGGTTAACCAAAAAAATGCCTGAAGTGTGCAAAGTAGTTTTTGGTGCTAAGTATGTCTAAATGGTAACTTAACAGTAGCTTTAACTAAGATATAGTTAGCATCTGTCAACGGGCATTAACTCTGTACAGCCCCGAATCTGGGGTTCAACAGATCAGTACTTCAGCTGTGGATAATTAATTAATTACAATAAGGTTGTATTTTGCTGAGAATTATCAGTGAACTTAAAATTAGGCCAGTAATGCATAATGCATGAAGGTGAGCAGGAACCCTGCATCTATAAATGCTCAGAACCTCACAGTACCAGACACTAGTCTCTTGAATGTCACTTGTTACATCTTCAAACAGGCATTTCCATTTTTTCTTCCATGATGATCCTGAGCATTTGAGAGGAGTTGCCTGTAAACTCATGCATTATGTCCTCTAACATTTTCTTTGGCTCTGGTGCTTTCAAGAACTTAGCAACAACTGGACTGAAATAATTGTCTCCTGGTGCCAAATACCAACTAATTGCTGAATACACTCCCTTATGATACAAGGAGTTTGCATCCTCTATTCTGTGTCCTTAGGGTCTGTGTCCCTTATCTTCAGGTATGGCTACAGTGCTGTCACTTAAACATGATAAGATGTACATGCCCAAGCTTGCATGTGACTTGGTGTGGGCGGCGGTAGCAGCACAGGGCTCAGGTCATGCAATCTGCCTTATTTCATGCACAGGTATTTTGATCCTTTGCTGAGTTTTATACCCTTAAAGTTAGGTGGTTGTTGATGCCCATACATTACCCTGTCTTCATGATGTTCCTTATATTTATTATAAGGTTCTTAGGGTTGTGACCACCTTCTCCGTTCTTGTACAGTGCTAGTACCGTGGAGTTCTGGTCTGTATCAGCAGCACTTTGTTATTGTGCTGTGTATTGTAGCTAACTAAAGGCTAAAAATAGATAGTATTTAAAATACTTTCAAAACCAAATCCAAATATACCACTGTAATTTTGATTTCATAAATCAAAATATTTTAATTGATATTACATGTATTTATGCCCTACAAAGAATTATCTGACTAGAAAATATCATAATACTGTAAGTTCTTGGAAGACAACAGTTCAATGTTTTTAACACATTTTGTTACTTCTCAAGTAATTCAGCACACCCGTGCAAACCTACTGGCTTTGCCAAGCAAGTACAAATATATTTTAGGGCAGCATTCTGCTGGTTGATTTGTACATCTGATATTTTTATTAAATCTATTGCTTTTTAGTGTGATTCTTCAATAGTTGCATGTCAATCAAAGAAGCTCATTCCAAGTCCATTTCTTCTTAATAGTGGAAAAACCATCTTATCTTAAATTCCACAGGAAAAGCATATCCTTTCTGATGGAAACTGGTGCAGTGGAATATGTATCTTATTTCATGACAGTTTGGGGATGGAATATTGTAAAGTCTTGTGATAAAGAAGTTCTTGTAATAAGTAGAGATGAATCAGAGAGGTTGTTCTAGGGAAGAAAGGCAACACTTATATTTTTTTCTTTTATTGTTTGCACTCTACTGATTTAATTAGCCAGTGAGAACAGACCCACTTTGAATATTAAAAAGACAAAATCAACTTCCCCCTCCCCCGTCCCCACATCTGTTGCCTTTTGGAGACTACTTACAGTACTAAAACTACCCAGAGTCTAATGGATTTTGCTTTTTAACAGGCGTTACCTGTATTTGCTTGAAAATAAATGAGGTAGTTACAGATATTTTATTCTGGTTATGAGGAAAAGGCACTGCTTAAATTGTCATTTTGAAAGAAACTGGGCTACCTTAAGCAAAACCAATACAGTTTTGGTGTTATAAAAATGGAGGTAGTCACAGTCTTGATACATTTCTGAAGGGTGATCTAATAGCAATACCTTAATGGTTACCATATTACAGAAACTTAAATCGTTCTTAGGACTGCTTGAAGTTGGAAGGAGTGAAGTCCAGTGTGGGGTTATACATTGGTCAGGAGCAGGAGAGCATAGATTGATAAAACTACTGAAATGATCTCTGCTCTGTTTCATTATGCTACTGCCTTCTGCAGTATCAATTAGATGGACTGAATTTCAATAAGGCAGCGAAGCAGTTCGCTGCACCTCTGCTGGGTTAGGCCCACCCTTGCACAGAGCTACAGCCTTCTAATCGTGGTCTAGAATATGAATATTAATGCCTTGTCTGGATTGGAGTGCTGCAGGACCGAGGAATCCTTGTCAGTGGATCCTACTCTGTGTCCCTGCTGTTTTGGCACCTTTTATCACCTGTGGACTCCAGATTTCCCTTACTTTGTTTAAGACCACATGTAAAGACAGCACCAAAAACGGGTGGATTTTTCCAATAGCTTTTTTTCCTCACCATTTTTGTAGGTATATACTAGCTACTAACTACAACATTTTTCCTGTTGAGAGGAAAGAACTCTCCCAATTTTGCTGAAGGTGGCTTTTTCGAAACACAATTACCTATATAATTTTCAAGATTATTAGGAAGTATATGAAACTATTAGGACCATGGGAACTTGGATAAACCCACCTGGTGTGCAAATTTTGTTACCAGAATAGCTGCACTAAGCTTGAGAACACTGAGTGTGATTATAAGAGTCAACTGAGAAACATAAATTGAGAGCTCAGCCCAGCAGTCTTTCCCTTCCTTAGAGATTGATGGCACACAGATGCACACTTGCAAATAACATAGTTTGTGGGCTAGTGGTGCTGTGGTAATTTAAAAAAAATTCTTAAAAAATTATTTTTCTCTATCACAAACTTTCTAGATTTGTTTCAGCCTGATCTTGTAATAGCAGCTCCCCATCCCATGCAAAGATTTCCTGTTTATGACAAAGAGATGAGCATTTGCTGTTGTGTTTGAAGGTGCTAGATGAAGATTCAGAAGCTTGTATAGCAAACGCTTGTTTTTGTGGAACTTACCTATTCTAATGGGCTTACCAATTTTAGGTGACTTAGTTTTTAGAGATGAATTTGAGTCACCTTAAAAGAACTAGAACAGCATATTCAGCTTTTCAGTGTTGTCCATAGTTAGCTCTGTGATAAAACTTCATGTTCAGGGGCTTATATTGTGTTTGCACTTACAATTTCACAAAATGCCAAAGGTATACTAGAGAGCATGTTTAAGAACAAGCAGCACTCATTATTAAGGAGTATTGTGTAGCAAAACAAATAACAGACAGTGTGTGAAGTCTTTCTCAGTCAGAAATTTAGCTGGAGAGAAATGTATGGCCCATAAATTGGTAGAGTACTAGGTAGATCTGAGCAGCTGTATGAAGTACATCATTTAACTGAGCTTATCCACACTCCTTGAAAGTGGACTCAAAGCCTAAATTTTTAGGTGTATTAATAAATAAGAAATTTTACAATGTCTGTTGTTAGGTTTATTCTAATGCTGATCAAAATCAAATCCCGGACATTCATTGTTAATATTTTTCAACATTTTTCTGAAGCAGCTGCTAGCTTCTACTGCTTTTCCAGGAAGGAGAAAGAAGATGATTAACTTAAATTCATAGCCTTTTAGTGTCTGCTCAGCCTGCAACTGGCAGCATGTAGGGTTTGTGGCTGTGACCTGGCAGACTTACAGCATTTTTATGACGTCAAGTGCACACATCATGGGTCTGTGCAAGCTAAATATGAGCTTCAACCCCCCACACTCCCCAGTGTTTGTTTTCATTTAGGAGACACAGAACTTCTCCCAGTAAAAATGAGAGTGAGAGAATTGAGCCACTCATTACACTTGCAAACTTGTGTGCTTGGCAGCATGATCTGAGTTACTGGGCCCAGCAGCTTGTTTTTGTAGACATGCTTTCTGTATAGTGCTTTATTTGCTTGGTATGGTAAATGGTAACTTGCTGCTTTAATAAGTGAAAAATGAATGCAGCTATCAAATCTGAGTTCTGCTTAAATAAATAGCAAATTCTTCATTAGCTTCAACAGCACCAGAACCATGTAAAGTATGGATCCCTTCAGTTTGTTAGTTGTATGAACCTTTGAGTTCTTTTGCTAAGAAAATAAGATTGAAATAATTATATCTACAAGGTTTTATATATCTTGACAAAATGTTACTGTTTTGCACTCAGTTGCACTTAAAACCTGTGGGTGCATTTCAGGCCATAAAATAAGTTTACAAAATAACAGCTGCTTGCATTCATAGTTGTCTCCCTTGCATCTACTTAATGATTTATTTATTCCTAGGAATTGCGTTTGAAATTCCAAGACATCTAAACCTTTTTCAGCATCAAACTGACCAGTGATCTTAAGAAATCATCTACATCAGCACCAACTCAATCACTGACAAGGGCTGGAGGAAATGAAACATCTGGGATCTATTAAGATTTTTATTTATGCTTTTAAATATTGAAATGTGTATGGCCGCTTGGCTTTTACGCTTTGAGCATGAATCCATTAAAGAAGGCTCTCACAACAAAAACAGTTGCATGGTAAAGTGATTTGGGCTGGAAAGCTGGGACCCCGCCATGCAATTGCAGGGGAATTGGAAGAAAGGCGATGGCTGTGGTGAACATGGGTTTATCTATTTATTGTGGTGACAGAAAGACTTTACCAAGTTCTTCCCAAAGATAAGACTCTTCAGTTCTCTCATGGCTTCTTGCAGAAAATGCTTCAATGTTGGATTTATCTGTTTTCTACATGTTGTGCATTTGAGGTGCAATCTTGTTGCTGTCTTCAGTGTTAGTGATGGGCTGAAGTTTTCTCACTACCATATACCAAATACTTCCCTGCCTGCAGCCTCATGAGAGGACACTGTTTTCAGTTGTTAGCTTGCCTTTTTAATCATGTTGTATTTTTGAAGGAGGAAGAAGGCTGTTAGACCAGGGGCCCAGGTCCCATCAGGAGGTCACAAACTCTGTTAAATTCGTTCTGCTCCCCTGTGTTCCTCTGGAGCCTGTGGAGGGAGCGGGACTGGGATGGGGGGGTCACAGCCTCTCAGGTGCTCAGTCACCACAGCACCTGGTGGGTTCTAAACATATTGGTAAAGACTGACAGAAGCGCAACAGGCACTGTGGCTAGTGGGCTTTTTCAGAGCTCGGTTAAAGAAAGGCCTGAGTGGAAATGCAGTCAGGTTTTCCACAGCACAGCCCTGCCCCTCAAAGGCAGCACCCAGCCTGAATGAGGCAACTGCTGTGTTGGGGCCGAAATGCTTGGGGCTGCAGGCTCTTGTTGAAGCTTTATAAACACACCTCTCTGCCTTGCTCCTCTTTCAGCCAATATATCTCGTTCCTAAGCTGAAGGGTTGCGTGGGCTGCTCGCACTAATCCAGTGCTGGCAGAGGGCAGCCGGCGGTGTGGCAGCCCTGCCAGAGCACAGGCTCCTGGATGGTCAGTACCAGGTAGCAGTCCCTCAGCTGAGGCTGAGCCTCTTCCATCCCACAGAATTGTAAAATATATTTGGGATTTTGTCAGTGGCTTGCTGATTTCACTGAAGAGTCTGAACACAATTTCTGAAAATAATTAGTGGGAAACCATGGCATTTCAGGGAAGAGGAAGGAAAAAGGATGCAGACTTTCAGAGAACAGGTGTGTTCAAGGCATGCTTCCCTTAGTGAGTTTTACCAGAATTTTCCCTTCTTTACTTTTGGATTCAGGAAAATAAGAGAATGATGCAGCAAATAGTGAAAGTTAGCTTTAGGAAGGGAAAGGTTTTCAGAAGTGACTGAAATATATACCAGCAAATATACCAGTCTGACTGACCATGGACAGGCTAATGTTTAAATACCATTTTTATAGACATTACTAACCCAAAGGGAACAGTAAAAGCAGAAGGGTTTGCTGGTGCAGCATACAGTGTCTTTGAAAGGACATTTTGAAATTTGTCATGACCTGACATGAAAGTTCAAGGTTGGATAATATCCTGAGTGAAGATGATGTACTTAGTTAACTTGTATTACCTTGGTGAGTGTCATTTAAAGCTTGCCTAGGATGTATCTAAAAAACTATACTGAAGTATTGACTCAGTGGAAAGCTAATGTATTATTTATCAACAAATGTTAACTAGATTGCACAGATTTGAATACCCTTCAGGATTTCCCTTTGGGTTTTGTCCCAATATACACATGAAAATGCTAGCTACGTCAGCATAGAAACTTAAGGAAAAATCAAATTTGTTAAAGTTTCACCCAGAACCTCCATTGCTGATACAGGGAACTGCAATGAATACAGATGCTTTCACCACTAGTTATCATTCAAAATACCAGTGCTGTGGGTTTTTCCCCTTTGAAGTGATGTTGTAAGAGAGATTTATTGTTTTACAAATTTAGAGTGATATTTCTTGTTCATTTAGAGACATGCACTATGTTGTAATAGCTGGCAACCTAAACTTATACTATGAATGAAAAAGCACATTTACAAAATCTCAGAGCTAGATCAGTGTGGCAATTCTGTGAAGGATTGTTCGCTCAATGATTAGTTGCAGCACTCGTACTAAATGTGTTTCAATTCAGTTTTTGTCACTGAGAAATCGAGAAATAGGTGGCTTATTAGACGGGACCACATCCTTTTATGCAAATTTAATGCACTTGGCAGGTTTATTGTGATAAATAGTCAGGATAAGATAGTTCATGATGTATCTATAATCTCTTCTGTGAAGATGTTCATGTCTTGCAGGAAGTAGCCCCTTGAGAGTTCAAATCTTTAGAAGTATGTGGCAGATGGTGATGTCTGCTGAGTCTCATGACATGCTTTGAAGTCCCTCCAAATGATGCTTTCAGTTAGTGTTCAGTTTTTGCAAGTTCTCTTGCTTCATCATTCCTTTGGTGCCCTCTTCGCTCCTCCATTACGTTGTGTCCCCAGGTTGTTTCTCATACTGGGAATACGCACCACATCTTACAGAGTATATCACGACTCTCTCCAGTCCTGTCATATCTTTGCCTGTATGGTTGTTCTTCCATTAGGCATCTTGCATATTTTAAGTGAAGTGGTTCACAACAGGAAAACAATAAAACAGAACAAATGTCTTAGAAAATCCTATCTATCATTCATGTGTTGTGTTCAGTTTTTGAGTAAATCTTTGGAGCCAACATCAGTGCCAGTGTCATGTTAACTACCATATGTCATGTTAATTATAATCAATTACCAATATTAATTAGGCCAACATTTCTTTAGATAAATAATAAGAAATAGTTAAATTTTAATGCTGCTGCAGGGGATCTGAAGGAACTCAACCAAAAAAGCCAAAAAATATTGCAAAGCTTTTTATGCAAAACTTACAGCTAATGAAATAGATATAATATAAAAGCATAAAAATACATGTTACACATCTGTACGATTGTGGATTTTCAGAGCTTAATATTTTCATTAGTTGGCCTTGGTTGATCTGAGTTTGGATGGGATTTTTTTCTGAAATTAAGTACCAATTTCATGAAAATTTTTATACCTGTCATGCCCCCTTTCAAGTTCATAGTATAGAATCACTCTTCTAAAATATTTCTGTTACTATCATCACTGTATGTAATCTTGTGTGTAATAATTGGTGATATTTAGTTGGTAGGATGTCTAGGATTTTTTTTTTTGGCATTACTTCTCTCTCAAATGCAATTCCTACAACTTCACAACTTGATCTCTCTAAAATAGGAAAGAAAAGGCTGTGAAAATTTTTAAATAGGAAAGGCAAGGCCCAGGAAAGACTGAGACTGTTGGGTCGTTCAGCCTGGAGAAGAGAAGGCTCTGGGGTGACTTCATTGCAGCCTTTCAGTACCTAAAGGGGGCCTGCAAGAGAGCTGGAGAGGGAGTTTTTGCAAGGGTATATAGAGATAAGACAAGGGGAAATGGCTTTGAATTGAAAGAGGGCAGGTTTAGGTTAGATATTAGGAAGATATTCTTTACTGTGAGGGTAGTGAGGCCCTGGCACAGGTTGCTCAGAGGTGTTGTGAGTGCCCCATTCCTGGAAATGTTCAAGGCAAGGTTGGATGAGGCTTTGAGCAACCTGGACTAGAGAAAGTTGTCCTTGGACATGGCTCTTGGGTTGGAACTAGATGATCTTTGAGCACTTCCAACCCCAACCATTTTATGATTCTATGAATTGTTACATTTTTTCAATCATGGCTTCATGATTTCTACTAAAATTGTAAAAAAATAATGTATTAATATTTCAGTTAATAGTTTCATATTTGTTGTGCTATTCCTTGGTCTGCTGCATGATGTGTAACAAAACATAGCTTCTGTTAAAACTAAGACCAAATTGTTTCTGTTTGCACCACTCTTGCTGTCTGAACCACCCTGATAGTTTTTGAGTACTACTTCTTGTTTACTTTTTGAGTTTCTACTTGTTTCTTATATATGTGGGAGCCATGGCTAACATATTGTGATATGTAGATGCTTTTAAAATGGAAGGAGACAATGAGCTGTGTATTCTTGAGATGTGACTAAAGGAAAGTACAGGTTAATCACTAATTTCCATGATAAGTGCAGTTTAAAACTTCTGGGTTTTGAGGTTATACTTACAACCATCAATCTATGCCATTAAATAACCTGTCTTTGGACTGTTGGCATTCTTTAATGAAGTGTCAGTAATTAAATGCTGAAGGCACATTAGTACATCTTCATCAAAATATGTTTTAAGTCCTTATTATGTTTTGAAAACATTACAGTTTCATATCACCATGTAATTGTTTAAAAATAAAGATAAATTAAAAAAAAAAAA
>VXBX01002127.1:582075-641077 GCA_013400415.1 Scytalopus superciliaris | reverse complement strand
AAAAAAAAAAAAAGGGGAAAAAGCAAAGGAAAACAATACCATGGTGTTCTGGCCATCAGGAAACCACGACAATGCTCCCACCTTTTTCCTGTGACTTACCCAGAGTTCCTTCCAGGCGACACAGATAACTGACAATGCTGCAGACTGGATCCTGTGCCAAATGAAAATAACGTAATTTTTTTTGTTAAATTTATATCTGATTAAAAATGGATCTTAACAACACCCTTTTCGACACTCAATTTTATAGCTCTTCTAGCAAAAATACTTCTTTGTAACTTTAAAACTGCATAGTTTTCCAGTGTAAGTGTTGCTTCAGCAGGACAAGGACAAAAAATTGCTTTATTTTGTAAATTCACATATCATAAACTAACTGTGATTGAATAAGAAGGTTGTTCATCTTTGCTTCTACTGAAAAACATCCTTAAAGTTAGTTTTTATGATTCTCTGGGACTTGAGCATTCATGAAAGAGCTCAATTTGCCAATAATGCTTTTCAAAGTGCATGTGACTTAGGGAAACCATCTCCTCTCCCAGTGCTCCAAGTGCAGATGTATTCCCCTACACATAAACGTTTCAGGTTGTACATGTGTTTTTGTGGACACTCCCCAGTTCTCTGCCTATCCAAAGATGTGTTTTACTGTCTCGCTCTCTTCTCAGTGGAACTGGGGCAGCTCTCCAGCCAAAGCTGCAGCAGCACATGAATTTCAGCTTTAGAGGTCCTTGGTGTCTTGCCTAGAATAAGACCACTTTTATCTGTTCAGGAATGGTATTTCAGTGAAATACCCCATCAGTGCAGCGCTCTGCCCGCGTGTCTTCGGGGAGTGCAGTGTGGGTTAGGAACTGCCTGTGGCAGCAGAGGTGAAAAGAAACTATTTGCCGCCTGCTTGCTGGGCAGAAGGAGCCTCCGTGGTGCGGGGGAGTGATGTTGGGGTCCATGGGGACTTGCTGTGGCTCCCATCAGAACACACACAGTTGTTTCATGCTCTCCTTACAGATAGGGAGCTCTTTATAGTCCCTTGCTTTTAGCTCAGCTCACTCAGTTAATTTCCTCAGGCATTTTGCAGGGTTATTTATGCTTCAGCCTGTACTTAGCAGCCAAGTTATTTTTTTTTTTTCTGACTGGCTACTAATGAAGAATAAGTCAATTTATTCTCATCAGTTAAATTATAAATACAGAGAAAACAGAGTAAAAATGTCACCACATGGAGATGGCTTCACTTTTTTCCATTCCCTAAATCCTGGTTTATGTAAACTGAGATAAATATTTATAAAAAATGCTGGGCACAGTAACCCTCTTTTTCAAACTATTTGGATTAGCTTGTGAGATGTAACTATTGATAACACAGTTTGGTACCTTTGTAAGCAGATTTCCTTTGTTCAGCTATGTCTTCCATTAAGTTTTAAAATAAATGTTGTGTTTTATTGGAACTGTGTAAGAAAAGAACTTGTGAACACTGAAAAAATAGAAGTTGTCAGAGGAAGGTTAATTTTCATAGTATATATTGTGATTTAAAAAAAGAAAATGCCTTACTTGCAGGCCAAAACGTGGCCCCCAACCAAATGGAATTAAAGGGGACAGACAGGAGTGATTTCCACAGAATGTGTGGAGGTCTTCTGTGCAAGCAAAACGTGTGCAGGAAACAAACAAGTGTCAGTGCAGGTGTGCCAGCCTGCCCTCACCCCTCAGCAAGTGGGGCTGTGGGGAATGAGGCAGCTGATTGTCTCAGTCCAAGCCTTTCTCAGAGATGTTTATCCTTCTCCCATTGAATTCAATGTCAGGGCTTCCCTGTATTTTAAATGCACAGGGTTAAACTCTCTATTATGTGCCCTGGAGGTTGTCCTCTGGTGTGACCACCTTATGCCATCCCATCCTCACAATTACTATTTCTGCTGTCCTGAGTGTGCAAGCCAGAGGAGTGTGTGTGGGTTTTTTTCCTAAAATATACAGTGAGGGATTTCAGCATTTTACAATGTTTTTAATAATTAATTGTCAAAAAATGCAACAAAAATAGATGGAGCATTAAAGCAAATTTGCAAGCCATTGAAGTAAAGAGCTGCAAATAGAAGCAATGCCTGTTTTCTACCTTCAGCTATCACTATAAAACTCATCAAAGTAAACCATTTTTATTTAGACATCTGGAAAATGTACTTTGACAAACATCCACTTGATGACTGTCAGTGTCTTATAAAGAGACTTTGATATCAAAGATCTTCAGAAACTGTCAGAACAAACTGTATATATATATTTTTTTTTGACAGAAGGATGTTTCCTAGGCATGATTTATATTGTCTGGTTGATATGTTTTTAGCTTCTTAATACAAAGGATTATTTTTACAAATGTTTTTGTATCTACTTGTGCAGAATGACATGACATCAAGAAGGAATTTTCACAGGTTAAGCAAACTAGAAAAGCAGAATCTCTATTCTTGCTCCTTCCAGCACTCTTAATTGTTCTGTCCCGGAGGTTAATGGATAGTGACTTTAAGACTTTGTATTTTTGATAGACTTATAGAGCTTACTTAGGTAATCTATCAAAATATTTTTTTCAAGCAGATGAAGAGAATACATTAATAATCTAAGTATCTGAAAGGAGGGTGTCAGGAGGATGCAGCCAGACTCTTCTTGGTGATGCCAAGCAATAGGACTAGAGGCAAAGGGCAGAAACTGTTGCACAGGAATTTCCATCTGAATATGAGGAAGAACTTCCTTACTGTGCATGTGACTGTGCACTGAACAGATCTCCCAGAGAGGTTGTCGAGTCTCCCACACTGGAGATATTCAAGTACCATCTGGATGCAATCCTGTGCCATGTATTCTGGGATGACCCTGCCTGAGCAGGGAGGCTGAACCAGATGACCCACTGTGGTACCTTCCAATCTGACCCATTCTGTGTTTCTGTACGTCAAATGATATTGTTTCCTTGCATTTATGCTACTGAAATATATAGGGACAGGCCAAAATGCAGTTCATTCTGTTACATATTTTAGCCTTTCTGCAAATGACTTTTCATCAGCCATATCCTGCACTCTTCACCTTAGATAGAAAAAACTGTTCAAGACAGTAGGTATGACTGCAGATGTCTAAAACAGCTTTTTCCTCTTGGCTTTCTTTCTTTTTTTTAATCCAGAAAGGAGGTGTTGCCTTGCAGTGTTACTGGAGATGTTGAATACATTAAAGAAGGAAGATGAGAGGAATGCCTTGTGGGGACTTCTTGTAAACATGCAGCATGATTGCTTTTCATTGGAAAAGGCATTTCTGTGACATTCTGTGCAGTGCTGTAGTACCATAGATATGTTGAAAATGCTATGAAAGTCTTAACCATTTAATTCTCATAATCCATCTGTGAGCACTAAGTGATTAGTTGCAGTTTATCCCAGTGTGGATGCTGGTCGTAGTACTTGCATAAGCCTGACCTCCAAGGGCCTGCTAGAGATGACAATGCCTGTATTTGATGTGGCTGGCAAAACTTCTCTAGGTTAATAAGAGGGCTGGCAAGGTGGTCCTGGGAAAACAGAAAAGTCTGCAAGAGATAAGCATTTTAAACTTGTTGGAAGAATAACAGTAGCTTGATGGCTACAAGGGCGCTCATACTGCCTAATTTTAGGCACCAAATTTAGGACTATAGTTTCCTGTTTTGTCAATAAGGAATGGAGACTTCTCATGTACATGACTCAGATCAAGAGTAAACTAAATTTTAGGGTTTACATATACATCTTTAAACTCTTCTTACCAGCCTCACTTCCATAGTCTGGCATTTGCTTAAATTTGGGTTTCTGCACATGTCTTTTTCTGGTACCAAGAAGATGCTGTGGTCTGTCTCAGTATCCTGGCCTTGGGAAAGCACACTGTTTGCAGAAAGGCATTTTATAGGCAGATAAAAGAAATACAAGCATCTTGAAACAGTTTGTTTTAGGAAAGCAGGCTGCCTCGGAGTGGATATCCTGTATGGAGTCAGGAAGGTATAGGAGGGGACAGGAGATGCTGTGCTTGCAGAAGCTGTAGATCTAGAAATGGATAACAAAGAGGCAGGGGAAGGGAGAAATGAGTTGCTCTTTCGCTCACACAGAGAGGCTATTTTTGTCTAACAAATATCAATTCATCAGTATTATAAAGCAGTCCTGCTAAGGAAATACTCTATTTTTAAGTTTTTGTTTGCTGCAGAGTTTCAGAATGTTTGGCCAACTTTATCTCAAAAATTAAGGGGCTGAATTATTTCATTATTTACCTTCAGGGTGGCTAAACAAGAATCCAGTTCATTTTTAAAATACTAAGCTATTTCAAAGTAACTGTTTGTGATACAGGCAATTACACATACAATTCCTTTGGTTAAGTATGGCTATTCAAGGAATCACAGATATCCCACAGTTGCCTACTGGACACAGCTAGCATTGACTGCAGCCTGAACATTGAACTAAGTGAGTTTGAAGGAGGCTATTTCTACCTTAAAGGTGGTAGAGAATCACTGGAAATAAATGTATTGTAAGGCAATACTGCAGGCTATTTTGACTAGATGGAAAAGGTTTTAATGGTGTAGGCAAGGCTCTGCAAAAGTAGCTTGTATCTTTGTGATACTTGTGTCCTGGTTTATATTGCCCAATTTCTTTAAGTGTTTGAGCTCAGCAACATGTATTTCTAGGAACGAGCTCCGTTCAGCTGGTTTGGGTAAGTTACTTTCCTTGACCTAGGGACAGTATTCTTCCTTTCTACCTGTACATCTTTCTTGAGGGAAGTGGCCTCCTCTGCTGGTCATTCTATTTTTTTCTTGAAATGTGTGGCATGGAGAACTAGTATCCTCATTTCTTTTTTTCTTTTTCTCTCTCTTTTTTTTTTTTTTTTTTTTTTTTTTCTCCACCAATTTTCTTTTTTTTTTTTTCTTTCTCTTTTTTTTTTTTTTTTTTTTTTTTAATCTCCAGCAATGATCTTCAGTTGTTTGTTTTGGCAAATTATTTCTGAGAAAGAATCCATGAGAGCAATTGTTGTTATTATATTAGCTTCCTCTAATTTATTTCTAGCACCACCCCCAAGTCACCTCCTCTCCCTGCTTTTCCTTCTCTCCACTGCTCCCGCTTTGGTTTTCTGTGATGTTTTTTTGTTGTTGTTTTTTGTGTGTTTATATCTTTTTGTTGTCTTTTCGGTTATGATTTTTCATCCATCAACTCACTGCTTTTCTAAACCAAGCCAAAAAAACTGCAATAGTTTGCACCTACACTCACACAGAGATTTAAATCTTCAAGCTTCTGACTGTAATTTGTCTGCTTGTTCTCACCTTCCTTTCCCTCTGTATGAACAGCCTGTGTCTTTCCAAATTCCAATTTTGGGATGCTCCTCCTCCCCCCTCCCCGTTTAATTCCTCGGAGTAATAAAATCCTGGCTTCACTCTATGCTCTTTGCTACAGAGCAGTGCCCACACTTTTCATCTCTGACTCATAGCATACAAAATTAGTGCCTGCAAAGCTCGGAGAGCAGGGAGAAGCTGCAGTTCCCAAGAAACACTGTTAGCAGGGATAAGCTACTGCTGTCACTGAAGACGGTGACTTTTTCTTCTTTGGGTTTATCCCTGTTGCCCACCCTGCCTTTCTTTCCTTGTGCTAGGAGAAGTGTTTGTGTAACTTTCCCAGAGCAGGGAAAGATTTAAGATAAAGTAAGTAGGGAAAATGGAAGGCTAGTTTGATATTTTTTGTGTCATTGCAAGGATTTTTTGAGCTTATTTTTTTCCTTCTTTTTAAGGAGTTTCCATTAATTGTTTTTAATTTTTATTTTCTTGGATTCTATGACGATAGAAGTGGCTTAAACCCTGTGTTCGCTGCCAGAGAAATGCAAAATTTTGCATTATAAATCTGTTCAGGTTTTCCTCTGGTAGCCGGACACCTGCAAAAACTATAGGTTCCCTGGAAATTTTCCAGGTCTCCAATGAAATCTCACATCAGCTACAAATTTGTAAAACAAGAAAAAAAATTGTTTGTTTTACCACACCATTTAAGAAACAAAAGTTAATATCACATAGAAGGGTTCCCAGTTGGAAAATATTTCAGTCTTCAGTGAAAGATGAGAAACTTGGCGTACTCAGAGCATTATATTAGCAATTGTAGCTAACAGTGTAGTATTAAAACTATTTCAAAACACAGGATAAAAGTTACTATGGTTGTTTATATCTAAATCCAAATTAGTCTCCTTATTTGAGTAAATTTTCAAAACTGTTTTCTAATAATTGTGTATCTGATGTTATTTCATGCAGTAAATGTTTGTCATCCAGAAAATAGATGCTTTACAGTTGGTACAAATTCAAATATTCAAGTCCAGAGAGTTAAATTTTCAGATTTTGAGAACTATGTATATACATATATGTATGCATGTATATATTTATATATTTGCATATATATTTGCATATGCTCTTTAATAAATATAGCTAACAATGTGTTTTTCTGCTATATAAAAAAAAAAAAAAAAACCACCCAGTAGAACAAGATGTAAGTAGTCTGTAATAATCTAAAATAGATAATCCAAGAAAGTCGAGGTGACCATACTTCATTCAAATCTGCATAACTCTGCCTGTTTCAGAATTATGGCATAATAGATATTTATGGCTGTCAGCACAGGGTTTTTTTTTTAAATTCCACGAAATTTTAAAGCATTTGAAACAGCACATAATATTCTTTTCAGCTTAGGGATGCTTTCCTTTAAATTTAAGTCTGCTCCTAAATGCTAATGCAAGAGCTAGTTATAGTTCAGTTGAATTTTAACAAGTGTATGGATGGCATGTGTCTGTGAAATAAAATTCAGTGTAACTTTCCAGGGTACTTGCTCTGCCAAGAAATATGTAATTTCCCATGCTAACTGTATTTAATTGTTGAAGGATATCTTGTGGTTTCTAGTGTTAAAGATGGAAAAATATACCAAAATTGATCAGGCTAGGTAATATTATTTTAAGCTCAGCCCTACATAGCACTGAACATCTCCATCACTCCTTCCTTGTGGAAGGAAGACAGCCAGGAGGGAGGCACAGTGATGCCCATTTTTCTCGTATCCCACTTGGGAATGCACTTGTGGATCCAAAGCAAATGGATCACTCCTTAGCCCCAGCTGGGGGTTATGCTCATTTAACTCTGCATTTGCTCTCTAACCCCTCTCTGAGAAACCACTGCCACTTTTAAAAAGGATGACTTTTGGTTTTAACTGGAATCAATTTACAGAAATGGGTCAGAAAGAGAACAAACAGCTCAGCTGGCTGCAATGATTGCACAGTGTCTCCGCAGCACGAGTGGGGAGAGAGGGGTGTGAGTGCAGACTGGGGGGCAGCCTGAGGGAGCCAGGGGATGGTGGTGCTAACTTGGGTCTGCTGCTGGCTGGACTGTTTTGTCAATGACCTCTTAAGCTCCTGGTTCTTGTTAAGGCCCTCACCCTCCAGCCGTGCCCACTCTTGCAGCTGCAATGGCACATCTTGCACCCCTCCATGATTTGATTTGCCTTGCTAAAACAACAGAAAGCTACCACAGCAAACCAACAAACCACTGCAGTGTTTTGCCGGGTGAATGACCTGATCTGGCTCACAGAGGAATCAGATGAACCCAGACATGGGAGGTGAAGGGCCTGCAGAGCCAGAAAGAGAAGGAGACTGAAAGGCTGCTCATTTTGACACAACGTGCTGTTGGACAGGCTCAGCTGTGCTGCTTAACCACACTCTCACAGTGGGATTTACAGCACCCAGGACACTGTGTGGAGAACCTGCCACCCTAATCACTAAGTAAGACAGGAGGAAAACCAGGAGCTGTAATCCTACCTTTGCCTTAGTCTGCAGGGAAACATTTATTTCACTGGGGCTGTTGGCTCAAATGCTTCCTGGAGCAACCATTTATCCCTTTCTGGTCCACAATTACTTCTTTGAGATGCTGGTGATGAAGATGTTCCTCAGATCTCTTGCTTATGGTGAGCAAATGGGCTCAGAGAGCTACATGCACACTTACCAGAATGGATGGGGTTGGAGAAGAGACTAGACTAGACCACAGATCACTCACCTGGAAGTAGGGAAGTCTGGGATCCAGCCCTGCTCCCAGCACACTGTCAGCAGTTCTGATTATGTGCAGAGGAGACTTCTGCAAACATGAGGAGAGAGACTCACCTGATTGAATGTGTCACATTTCTAGACTCCATCTGTAATCACTGGAGAGAAACATATTTGCATAGAAAACAACTTATCTCCTTCCAATGTAGACATTTAAAATAGATCCAATAAATTGGAACTTCAGACCATCTCTTTCTCTCAAACGACAAGGAATTTAGAAAAGCAGCCCATATGTAGATGACTACACTGAAGGAGCTTGGTTGACATAAATGTTACAAAAGATAAATGAGGAGTTCAGGAGTATTTTGAAAATAACACTTTAAAATTCTATTGCCTGAACCTTCCTATCAACATCTAAGTAATTTAGTAGATCTGAGTCGTGATACTTTACAGACCAGGACCTTTGTTTCCTGTTATCCATGTAACAGCTAGGTTGTGATCCAAAAGAGTTGGTGTCAGGGATTGTGGCATAGGAATAAGGTCTACACAGGGCTAAGTAACACTGGCAAATAAAGACCCCTCTACCCTTCACAGATTATCCATAGGTTGTGACATGCAGTGGCATTGCTGTGATATATTCACATCAATGTCATTCTCCAATTCAGGTCTAAAATCAACATCTACATTTTTCATTGAAATAGTAGTAGTTCAGTAAAAATGGGCTGGAATGTTAAAGGAAGACAATTATCTATTATTAAAAGCTTAAGAATAAAATAAATTCATGAACAACTAATCAAATTTGAGTATTCTGTATTCATATATCACAGTACTGCAGTCCCCTTCAATCAAATGGCAGTTGCTTTATAGTGACTATGGTACTAATCATAATAAAGCAACAGGTGAAAACCACAGTAATTTAATTAATTAAACCTCAACCGTTAATTTCCCCTGTATTTGAGTCATAGTTTTGGGAAAGAATAACAGAAAAGTTATGTTTGTTATTGAAAGGTGTTCCTTCATAGCAGCTTTGCTTTAGCTATTTTTTTTTTATTTTCTGAGCTTCACACAGTGGTTTGATTCTGATTTAGTTAATGTTCATCCTATTCAGAAGGGTAAAATTACTGGGGTGAGCATTATTGCTGTAATGGAGGTCTTGAGAAATTTAAATTGAGGAGTATTCTAATGCATCTCTGTAGAATATTATCTGCCTCACTTCTGAATGCTTTGCTACCATGTGCAGAACACGGCACATAAGTGGCTTTTGGGGCTCAATGCACTTATGTAAGTGTTTTTCCTTGCTGCCTCCTAACACAACAAAAAGACACTTGAAGACTTTTCTTGGGCCTTATTTTTATTGCCAATTTAAATGTTAGGAGACTAAAGTCCACCAAAATCTGTAGGCTTTTTTTTCAACTGTAGACATTGTGGTAATTTTCAATTAAAAATTCTGTTGCTGAGGAATTGCTGAAGTGAAGGTTTGTAAAACTATCGTTGAAGATAAAGCCAAGATTAAATTAAACAAAATTATTTTTGCAATGTGTTGCAGGTAAAAATTGTTTATAAGTTTATATTAGCTAGTCAGGAAGCATAAACTTTATTCCGTGCTTTACCCAGATGGTTCCACAGTGCAAATGTTGAACCTCATCTAACGAATTATCTAAGGAATATGCTCTGTGAACAGTTGCAAACATTGTATGCTGAGATGCGTTCAATACACTGTTCATTGAGCAACTCTGAAGAGTAATAGTAATAATAATAATAGGAGCCTATTTACAGACTGTTGCAAGCAGGAGAAATGGCTAAATGCTTCAGTTAAATTATTCCTTATTTGCCTTGTCATACTGTGTGGTAACAGTTAATAATATAATGCATTTTAGTAATGGGTTGGGTTTTTTTCTGTACTACTTCCTCTGGCCAGATTATTCTCTTCCATTAGCTTATTCTCCGTGGTTTATTTGTTTGTGAAGTCCATCCACTGATTGTAGGCTGAATTGAAACTTGGCTTTCCTGCTATGTCCAAGTGATGAAGTAATGTCTTTTTGTGGACACTTTTCCAGAAGATCTACCAGTGGAGGGTTTTACTGCTATTTTATTGAAATTCTTCCTGGAGGCTTGGTAATAGTGGTGCTTGTTATCAAAGCTGAAGATGGATATGGATCTTGAACCTCCTTTAAACATGTTTCAGAGAATTTCTAACCCCATTTTTGGATTTTTAATCCTATAAGATATTTTAACAAATATTACAATTGAGACTTTCAAACAACTAGACTTCAGATAGTATTAAGTAACTTTAAAATTACATCACTTTTAAAGTTCAAATATGAGACTTTACCCCTCACTAAGCTTTCCTATTTGTATTTAACTCATCTATTTCGTTCTGCAGAGAAAAGTATTTCAGCTTTCAGTAGAAAACCATGTCTTCTCTTAGCTGTTTTTAACAAGCTGGTTAATGTAACTGTTATAAATAATGTGGTACTTAGTTGTTTTGGGGTTTTTTTATACTAAATCAGTTCATGCCAGATTTTATAAAAATGCTAACAACACGAAGTATATTCAGATACATCTATCTAAAAGCAGAGAAACATTGTGCATTAGACTGAAGCAAGAGGAATTTCTGTGTATGCAGTGGATATTGCCACTTGCATAACAATTCACCTCCCTCCATTGCTAGTGAATATTCATATTCCCATAGTAGGGCTCTTTATATTTACTGTTCTGCTGAAGTACGAGATGGCATCCAAGCCCTCTAGTGTTTTATCCGAGTAGACATGTCATTTGAAATGTTGTTCTAAGCCTTCCTAAACAGAACAAGCTGAGGTGAACAATGCTCTTGTATACCTCTCCTAAAACTCCTTAAAATGTAATTGTAATGTGATATTGACTCCTTTATAACTGCCTCATTTTGTAAAATCTCTTACACTGGCTTGATTTGGAATAAGAGCAAAGGTGGGGAGAAGGGAGAGAGTGGTTCTCTGGACCCCATATTTGTAGTCCAGAAAAAAACTTCAAGAATCACCTGCACTGGAAGAAATAGATTTAAGATGGTAGCATGCAGGACAGAACTATTGCACACAACCAAAACATTATGTAAGCTGTATGTGAATTCGTGCAAGGATTCTGTTTTCTCTATAGATGGAGAGCAAACTTTCCAATAGCCATCACTGCCTGTCTGTAGAAACAGCCTATTAACTGCGAACTATAGACTGCTTAAAAATAAGTAATCATCATGATTCCTGGCAATCTTCCCTTCTCTGGCTACTCCTGCCTTCGTGGCCCTTCACTTGCTTCTTATACCTTCCTTCTACCTGTGCTCCCCCTCAGGCCTTTTCTTCCCATTCTTACCTCAGTTTTTCAGGTGCTGCTTCTTTTCCAGGAAAGCAACAGCCCCCAGTACCAAGAGTTCCTTGCAGTACTGCTTGTTCCCCTCCCTTTGCTCACTCCCCCCTGCTGCTTTTCCAGTCCATCAGCTCATTACCTTGGCAGGTTAAGCAACACCCAGGAGCTGCATTCAAATTTTAGCACACTTTATTTATAGCTGCATTGGCTACTTTTCACTTAAGAAGGTCTCGCCAGACTGATCTGGACCCAAACCAGGACAACACTAGGTGCTCTCCCTGTGTTTGAGGGGGCTGTTCTCTCTCTGGGACAGAGTGGCTGCTCACTAAGCAGTTTGAGGTGCAGCTGAGTTTTGTGCAAATCCTGAAATCTGGACTATCCAGGTTAGACCCAGACATGAGGCAAGTATGCAGTGCAGCCTCAGTTGCCATGTTTCAAAACAGATGTAAATAACTTCTGTCTTTAAAGGGATTCAAACCCACTTACATAGCCACCCTTACCAGAAAGCTTGTTTTCATGCAGTTAACTTGTACAATGTTTGTGTGCAAATAGAGTGCTTTAAAGTGAACAGGCAACATAATTAAGAAAACTGTACTTTAGAAGCACCAAGTGAGTTTCCTCTTCATCTTGGTGGGAAAAGAGGAAACAGCCATCAGGCCTCACACTTCAGCATGCCAGAATCGTACAACTCCTGCAGCTGCTCTTCAGTAACTCTCTAATCAAGGTGCTTCTCTTCAGATCACAGTTGATGCTTTGGGAAGCCTTCATCAGCCTCCAGTGCACTGGAGGACTGGGAATGCAAGCATGGAAATAACAACCTGTTGTTCTAATGGGTTGTTGTTTGCTGTGCTGACAGCATACCTGCAGGAGTGGGACTGGTGAACAGACAAAATCAGGGAAGGGTGCTGGAAAGTTTGTTTTTAACAGTGCCAGAAAGGGCCAAGCCTTTGCTGTGCTTGATCAGGAGGTGCTCCATCCCTGGCAGCAACTCTGCAGCTGAGGGGCTGTCAGTCCAGCCTCAGTGATTCAGCCCTGCAAACTGCTGAGGGCTTTTCTGGGTGCCATGAGACAGGGATTCAAAGGCTGCACATAGACAGACCCCACTAGGAAGCATTGGGCTGTTTCTATCCACTGTCCTTAGTATTCCCAAATACATGAAGGCATTTTTCATCTCAGACAATGTGGTGATTTTTGTGCACCATGTGTATTCACTGTATTCTCTGTATCTGGATTCTCTAGAAATATGCCATTACAGTTAAGCCATATTTATTCAGGTAGTTATCCAGTGCCTGTTCCCTAATGAAAACCTCACTGCCACAGGTTTCTGTCAGGACAGGAGCCATTCAGAGTAGCAGATGGGAACTGGGTGTCTCATTCCAGTTAGATTTCTTTGGCTTTTGTTTTTTGCAGCTGTGATCCTGTTGAGTGTCCTTTTGCTAGTATAGTTGCCATATAGGGCTAAAAGGATTGACTTTGTTTAGTGATTGTTGCTATCAATAAAGTTGATTTTAATCATTCTCCTCCTATATTATTTTAGTTTTTCACTGTGACAGGTTTATACTTACTATTTGATTTATTGCAGTTTGATAATTTGGATCTGAGTTTTGTTACTTGATTTCAATACTCAACAGCCACTATATTTCATAAATATAAAAGACTTATGACATGAAACACTTGAGAGGGACATTATAACTTGTCATTTTGTATTTTGTAAAACAGATTTTCATTATTTTGTTAGGCAAACTTTAGGCTAAAATGCCTCTACCAGTAATGAACAGTGTGACTTACCTTGGCTGGGAGATCTAAAGTAATTTGAGTGAGCCAACAGCAATGCTTGCTTTGTGTCTTGCACAGGTGATACTTCCATCAAAACTAATGATTCTTAGAACCACCTTTTCATGGGAGTTTTTCCTTGCCCTCAACATATCAGCAGATGCAAGAACTCATTTTACAGACGTTTATGTGTGTGTAGATATAGTGTAAAGATGGGGTGTATTTCAGACAGTACCAGCTGCCTGTGATGCAAGAGGAGGGGAATGTAATTACTTCTGAGGAAGTCTGTACATATTTGCCAGAATTTATAAATGTTTACAAGTAACTGGTCTTCACATAAGCAGGGCCCTCAGGGAGTGCTAGGCCCCCATCTGCTGGAGAATTTTATGTCAATTCTGGTGATTTTTAGGTTATTTTCCCTGCATTTTTCTCTAAGAATTATCATCACTTGGCTTTCTTACTTAAATGCTGATAGTGCCTGGAGAGGCAAAGGCCTTATTGTTCGGAGTAGTCTACATACATATGGTGAGAGACAGTTCCTCTCCCAACAAGTTTTCTATCTAAATAAACAAGGTTAACAGGGCTGGGAAGAAGCAGTAACTCTCCGTTTCACGGGGGAAGCACTAGAAAGTGAGAGGAGCTGAGCACTGAGCCCCAATCCTGACAGGCACCAAAACGTTTGCTCCTGGCAGGGCCAGAGGGTTTCGAAAAATATTTTCAAGTTTAAAACAGTTGGAAACATACTTCAGGAAAAATAAACATTGCAATCTGCTTGGATAGCTAAGGAGGAATGGCACAGAACTTGGCATCCCAGAGGTTGTGGGGATTAACGGCTTTCAGCTACTTTTAAGCCCTTTTGGGGATATTCTGTGGCCTCCTGAGTGCGTTTGGTAGCTTAGTTTGCAGCTTTTCCATCTTGTAATGCTTCCTAGAGCTGTGCCTTTGACTGGAGTCTCTCAACTGTACTTACACAGCAAACATGTGACTGAACTCTGAGTGTGAAATGATCGGTTCCTTGGTGGTTTGAGGAGCCTAAGAAGGTAGCTAAGATGTCTGTCTCAGTGTTTATAGAGAAGGCTTGCTCGAGGAGCTTCTCTCATGGCTGGCAGTGGAGCAAACGGGATCTCTTTCCAGGATGCAGCTTGTCCTCTATGCCTTGTTGGATGGGATGTAGGAGCATGACACAGAACGTAACCAAGACACATGAGAGCAGTCAGACTTGTATAGGAATTCCTTCCTTTGCCGCATCTCTCCCCCAGCATGGCCAGTACAGAAAGCAGCAGTGAGAGTGCTGCAGGACCAGCCTTACAGCTCTTGCCAGCCACCTCAGGGCAGTGTGTTCCAGTGGCTGGAGTAAGATTAATTGCAAGGTTGAATTTCACACATATCTTTAAGGGCACCTGTAATTATGAATGCATTACAGATTAAAGTTAAAAATGTGAAAAAGGAAATTGACACTTGAAATTGTAGCATTGGGAATGTTTAAAACTAGACATTTGTCATCAGCAGGGAAGCTCTTAAGGAGGTAAGTCTTATATTATCATTTCCATCTTCTCCCAGGTAAGAATGGGAGTGGATGAAGAGGGAAGGTGTCTGGTACTGTAGAGGAAAGGCCTCTCTGTCCAGTGGAGACAGCATTTCCAGGAGAAAGCATCCAGATTTGGGAATTTTTCAGGAAATCTTCTGTTTGTCATCTATGAGACCTAAGAAATAGGTCTTAAGCTCACAGTCTGGCCCATAGAAACTTTCCTGAAGCTAAGCCCAAGTTGTGCCAGCAAAGAGTGATTACACTTCATCATACAGTGTAGTTTGAAGGGGTTGGTTTATAAGATTGGGATGATTTGCAGAAGAAACAAATAATATTTAGGTTGAATCCTCTTTATTGATGCAAATGAAAATCACTTTGAAAATGGCTGGATTGACCTGTTTCTTCTGAGGTCCTGTTTTCATTCTGTGACCTGATGTGGTGTAGAAATAAAATAAAAGAGAAACTTTACTAAAACCTTTTTAATGTTTTTGGTTTCTTCAAAAGAAGAAAGGCAGTTTTCCCATAAATTCAGTAAGGTGCATTTATAGTGCTTGTGCCCACAGATTTAGCTTGTAACAGGGAAATGTGCTATGTTTAAATACCCAGAAGGAGTCTGGAAGACAGATTTGTCCTGATAGCTTGTCATTGACCAAAATGGGTAGTGATAATTGGACACAGGAGACACTTGCAGATCAGCCTTTAGTGACAGTGCTGAAAACAATATATCTCATGGTGGAGCTTCATTGCCTTCTCTCTCATCAGCCAGGGTGATGTTCCCAGCAAACACCATATGCATCATTGCCAACTGCATTTTATCAATATATTCTTGGTTCAATACCTCTTCCGTTCTTTAAAGTATTCTACAACTGTGCATATTAAAATTTAGAGAATATTAATTAAATTGGAGAATTGTAAGATAGGGATGGATAAACCCATCCTTCTAAAGTTGCCTTTGGCTCTGCTGGCTCTGACCTGGAGTCAAGCAAGCATATTACTTACCTACCAGGTTTAAACCTATTTTCCAAACCTTGCTGCCCTTGATCAACATTATATTGCTAACCTTTTAGCCACCCCCACAGAAGTGCCATAGGATGTCGCTCTGGTGGAGTGGAAAAGATGAAGCAGAAAAATTGCTTCTTAGAAGAGTGAAATATCACAATTAACTGAGAAGCCAGGTATCAAAGAGCCTCCTAATCTGTCTTAATTAGAGCATTTTCTTTTGCATTGCTTATAAATATCATTTATTGCAACTTCCTTTTTATTTAATGTATGCTTCTAAAAAAATGTGGGTTCTTTTGTAGGGCATGATACCCAACTATGATATAATGGCAGAAATCTCAGCAAGAGGTCATATATCATTCTGACTTCTCCAGTTACACTTCTGCCTGTCAAGTAACTTATAAGGACTGTGGTTTTTTACTGCATTTAAATGCTTGATGCAGCACCTTCTTGCTCTGTACTGCCTTTTCTGCACTTTTAACTAGTCCCTTCCCTGCTTTTCTCATGGGATGCACAACACTGCCTGTAATGGGTGCCTGCATTACTTAGCTGCAACGTCTGTCTAAGGAGCTGCTGAAAATGATATTCAGATGAAGTTAAATTGCCAGCTAAATATTGAATTGAGCAGTAGATGGTGAAGTCCCACGTGGTATTTTATTATCAATCTCATCAGGAGACTGTAAAGAACAATACCAATAATTAGTCAGCCTTCTAACCCTGCAAAGCAGAACCTATTAGTTATATTACCCTTTATAGTGTACTTTATTAATAACATCCTATTTTACTCATGTATTATGATGTAAGAATGATTTCTGGATCTTAATGAAGATGTCATCCATTATATGAATTAAACAATACAATTGGACTGAACAGGTTCGAGTTTATTTATTCAGATATAAATCAGTGATCAGTAGGTTAGTGTGTGTGTGATTGAAAAGGCAGCTTTTTGTTTCTGAAATGAGACCTTGGATTAATGGATGCTGAAAAGATTTAAGGACTTCCTTTGCTGCCCTTCTGCTGATGTTGTTACCCTAGATATAAGATATTCAGGCTGTATGTTATATTCATATCCACTGCTTCTAAGACACATGACCTGAATGTGGCAAAAAGATAATTTTATAATATAATGGTAAGAATTTAGAAGGGTAAGAAATGAGGCCAGTAGCTAGCCTATAATGAAGGGTTTTTTTGAGGAAAGGATCCCAGTACAGCAGAGCTGTTAAGATCTGCGAAAGTAAATGGGATTTAGGCATATATGTAAAATTAAACACATACCTCAGTGTTATTGATCAGGATACAAAAGTTTATTAAGGTTTGTAATTGAGTCAAGACAAAGTGAATACATTTTCCTTGACTTGTTGTGGCTTCAGTAAACTGTGTTTTCAATCACAGCATTTTACCTAAAAGTTCTTGGGAATAAAAGGTATAAGGGAGTTCAGTAACACGGACTGGCTCAAGTTCTCAAGAGAGCACAAGCACCAAATACATTTATAGATTTAATTTTAGGGAACTTTGCTAAAACCTGTTTGATTTAGCATTTGTTGCTATGTGCTAGAAACAGTTTCTCTGACCATACACTTGATGTATATTGGCTCCATGCTTTGAACTGGTAAATATTTACTTAGGAAGTTGTTGGGGTTTTCTGTAGTTATTTAAGCTGATGACTGGCTCATATGTAACTGATGTGAAGAAAATTGCTATCTCAAGCCAACCCTCCTTAAAGTAGGCTAGACACCGAGACTGTCTGTTTTACTACTGTTCCCACCACAAGCTGGCTCACCACAAGCCACAAATTGACCTTTCAGGAAAGCAAAGCAAACTTAAGGCAATCATAATCTGCAGTGCCCAGGCAAAAGCACTTTTTAAATGTGCTTGCAAACATTGTTTTAGAAAGACACAAAGGCAAATAAAGCTTCAAATAATTAGTGGGGGGCAAAAAAAAAACAACCAAACCCCCCAAAAAGTTAATATTAAATTTTGATATAATATATCAGTATTCAAACTTAAGGTTGAAATCCCATCCCTAGTTGCTTTCCTACAGATTCATTTGGATAAATATGTAGAAGAAAAAACCCTCCTTTTGCTCTTATGGATCTTCAGCTTTTAGTTTATTTTTCTATCTTAGACACCGACTAATCCAACTCTGATAAACTTAATGCTATGGTTTTTGCAAGCTGTTGAAGAGAAAGAGGTGTACTAAAGACCAGTTTTCTGGTTTTAGAAAGCAGGCTTTGGAGCTTACTTGCTTAATTCTTTTTGTCTTGGGGTGCTGGGGTTTTTATGAGTATGTTTTTTCCGATGTTTCTAAGATACTGAGAGACAGGCTAGTGAGTCTCTGAGGTATCTGATAGACATTCGTAAATGGTATTTATTACTCAGTGTAAGACACAAGGCTAATGGAGTGAATCGATAATGCTCTGCATACACACGCTGTGTTTACCTAGTTCTGCATAAGTATGAATGGAAATTTTACTTATTGTTTAACTAATAATTAATTAACCAGCTATATTAGTTCTGGGTATTGATTTTACACTAGCAGTAAATTTGATAAATCTTTTTACAACTATTTAATTGTTTATTGCTTTATTTGTAGATAATAAAATTAAAGATCATGGCTGAGACATTAAGCTGCCAGGAATGAGCACACACCTATACAAACCCAAAAATAATTATTTTTTCATTAAATTCTTTTCAGTCATCAAATCAGAGTCTGATCTATGTACCCACATATATTTAAATACCAAATTTTTTATATGTTTAAAATGATAAACCACTAGTAGTACAGGTAAGTGTCTGAATTTGGAATAAGGTGCCCTCTTAGAAGTCCTATTGAGGAACAATTCAGGTGAAAGTTACAGCCACAGTTAACTATCCAGTGACTTTTAAATTGTGTTAAAGATGCTTAAGAGTGCATGGAACCACTGCAGAGAGGGAAACACGAATCTGAACACTAAGCAGGCTCTGCCTGAAGTTAGTAAGGCAGAGTCCTGATGAATACTTCTGCGTTTAAGCATTGTTTCTGAAGGGGGTAAATGGTGAAGAAATCATGTTTGGAGCAATGCTGGTTAGGAGTGATGTTCTGTTCATTTAGATCATGAACCTTTTGTCAATACTAACAATTAGTGGGCTAAAGATTCCATTGACCACACCACAAGAATCAATATACACAGTACTTGTTAGTTATTTACCACAGAGTGTATTAAAGCCTATAGATTCACCATAAATCCTTTAAAGCTATCCTGCTATGATCCTTGCCACAACATGCATTGACACATCAATAAATCCTTTTGACAAGGGTGATATGTGAAAATCAATACCAGTTTATCAGCTATTTCCATGTACTCTTTTCTACAGGGGTTTAAAGATCTTTTCCCAAAGCTGTATAACTGACACGGTGTAGGGACAGATCTTGAATCAAATAGTGACCTTGATTAATGCTGTTCACTCAAAGAATTTTGTAAATCCTGTATAAGGGACATAAAACCATTTCTGATGATGTTCACTGTACGGAAAATGTTTCTCAAAGCTTTTACTGATTTTTTTTTTCATGAATGAACATTCTGCATGCACACAGAACAAATTAGTTTCATTTTTTTCTCAAACTAAAAGTTTCTTTTGCTGATAAAAAAATTGCCAAGTGTTTCCTTTTCATTAAGCTATTTTCTACTACACAAGAGTCATCACCAAAGGCTGTGCTGTGTACTTATTCTGCTATAAAAACTTTATTGCATTATGAAAATAGGTTTAAAAAAAAAAGTATAATGGAAAGTGTAAAATTTAGGCAGAGTAGACCATTTTGTTCTTTCAGGAATTTTGAGCTGATCCCATCTTATTTCAGTGGTCAAGAAATCTTTTAAAAATCTAGGGTCCTTAGGTTTCCAGTGGTGATTGTCTTTCATGTCTAAATAACAGTTTATTTAGATTTTTACAGTGATTCTTTCTATGCATACTGTCCTCCAAATGTATCAATAGTTTTATCCTGAAGTTGTATATATTACTTATCTCATCAGCAAGTTCTAATTGTCCCGGAGGATGCAGTAACTTGGGGAACCAATGAAAAAAGGAAAAAAAAAAAAAAAAGGAAATGTCCCTAAAATACAGAAATATATCTGAAATAAAATTTAAACAAAAAATAATGGCTGCCTTACTGACACTAATTGTTATTCATTTTAGATTAAACTCTTTTGACCCTTCCTTGGATAACCACTTAACAGTTTGAATTCCAAAGTAGGCAAAATATTTAACTAGTTCTGTAGCTTGCATTCAGGGGCATGTAAGACACTCAGCAGCTTAAAAATCATCTCTCCCACAGAAAGGAAAGGACAAGGAAGTCTATTACGTGGCTCTTTGGGACTACCTGTGCCAAAGTCAGCTTTGATAGAAGCAAATCCAACTCCTGCTTCAGTCAACGGGAGCTGGCATTGCTAATGGTAGTGTTTGATGCTGCCCCTTGATATAATTTTTCCTGTGAAACCTGAATGTATTGCATGTGTTTCCTGTAAAGTTTTCTACAGATACTGACCCTAAAGGAAGGAATAAGAAAGCTTTGGCATACCTTGCAATGGTTTTAAATGAACTGATGCAAAAGATAACCGCTGCACCGATGATGGGAGATTCTTGTCTTTAGGTCTTTCCCTGCCCCATGCTATACAACATTTCACTGTAAAAATCTTACCTAAAACCTCCACTCTAAAATCTCAATTATTCTGCTATGTGTACAATATAGTATTGTACTGTGTTATCTGCCTTTCTTCCTCCCCATCATTTACCTCTCCTCTATAATTTCTCCTTTATGTTGTTCTGTCTGATGAATCTGAAGTACTGATAAACTGTATTGATACATGTAATGTATTAAATGTCATTAAAATACAGGGAAAACTGTGTGTTGTTTAACCACTTGTTTATGGTGATAAAGATACTTAGATGGCATCTCCTCAGTGGTTAAACACATGAACTATCTGGATTTCTTCTGGATGGGCTTCTGGTGTGTGCTGCAGGGACTGCAGGCTGAAAAGGGAAGACAGTATGAAGAAAAGAGTGGAATAAAATCCACGTAAACAACCGAAGAACAATGATCCCTGAATGAAAAACAAGGTAGAGTAGCCTCAGGCAACAGATAACCCAAGCTCCAGCTGACCTTGGCAGCATGACAGGGTCTTTATGTAAGGACAGAATCCTCCAGCAATTTCGTCAGTTTTGCCCCACTGTCAACCTTGCATCTACTGTTAATTTACATCTTTCCTTTCTTTCCCCTCTCCCCACTCTCTGATCACATGTATTTATTGTTCAAGTATATTTATTATGACTAATGAAAGGAAGATCTCTAACTACACTTGAGCCTTGTCAGACTCCAGAGGACTGATGTAACTCAGGACTAGTGGGATTTTTGTTTTGTTTCAAAACTCTTGATCCAGGGGAAGTCAGACACTAGCTCTGCACCACCAGTGCTGAATTTTGGGCCTAAGAGCAGTCTTGCTTCTCATTTTGGCATAGTCATAGTGTATATCTTTTGTCCTTTCTGCTGTGAGTGTGCAGTTAAACTAACAGCAGAGGATGGAAAGGCTGCCGTCTCAAGCACGTCACTTGGCAGCGACCAGACCTTAAGCATGAACAGATTTGTTGAGGCAGCTTTCCCAGCCTATTCAATAAAGGCAACCCGTTCTGAGCCTTGTGTACTATGACCTGATGGGGTCTATGAAATATCCTCACATGAAACACACCAGGGGCTGGTATAAGGGAAAAAAGGAGTATTCATTTAGAAACCTAAGTCAAAACCTGACAACAGTTCTGTCTCGCCAAGAATACTTGTTTGACTGTTTGTTTGCAAAGGATGCGTCAATGCATCCTGCTTTAAAATTGTAAAGGCTGCATGGTCCTTTAATTGTGTAAGAATTTTGGCATTTCTTTGGCTATAACAAATGATCATGCTGCTGCATCCACAGCTTGTATATATGGATGAAACTCCATATATGCAGCTGAGAGAGGAAGATTACTTGATGTTTTTTGTACAGGCTACAATCTGCCCTATGCACCTGTGTTGCTGCATGTGAAGAACCTTTTTAAAGTCACAGTATATCAACAAGAGTTAAACACTTGTGAACTAAACTGTACAGGATAAAATTGTGTTACCATGGTGTTTTGATGTTTTAACTGTTTTAAATGTTAATATAATTTAAGAGAGTGAATTGCAAGTTTTAGATGATCATTTCTAAAGGATCATTTCTAGTGTTTGGAGCATTTTGTGTGTATCTTCATTTGACACTGATGAATTGATTTCCAATCTGTTTATTTTTAAAGGAATGAGTCCTATAGCTTAAAAGCACACTAGTAAAAATACTGTTAATTTTTAATGCTGCTGAAAACAAAGAGGTCTTGTACTTACATAGTTAAAAAGGAGGCCATTGTCATATATACGTAGACTGATAAAAACTTACATGGAATGCTGTCTGCTGTTTTCAAAAGCAGGGGGAAATTCTGTCAGTCTTCTACTGATTATACCCATCTTGATCAGACTTTCCTGCAGAGGAGGTGCAGTGGCAGAAATCTGTACCAAAAAAAAAAAAAAATTTGAAAAGGGTATTGCTGCGTGACCATGAAGTCTCTTCAGAAAATTATTATCCCTTATTATTCCTTATTATCCTTATCCTGTCAACTATCCCTTATAGTTGAAAATTTGGGTTAGGAGCCAAGTTAGAATCTTGAACAAACAAACGGGAAGAAGCAATAAAGGATTTCAGAGGCAGGGATTTGTTTGGTAGGAAGGAAGTCAGGAAGATGGTTTTATTCCTGCCCTCCAATCTTACCTGCTTTCTTTACTTTAGTTGTTTATATGCAAACAGTGATATAGCAGGTGTGCTAAATATGTAGCAGTGTTTTGTCAAGAAGAGGTTATATTTCAGCAGAAAGATTGTATCAATTGCTTTAGTTATTTTGTAAATCCACTAGTAGAGACACTAAAATCTGAAGTCTTGACAGCTCTGCATAGATGTTTAACTGAATTAATGATAAGGTGTAAAAGCATACCAGAATCTGTTAGATGTGGAAGCAACAAGCTCATTTTGGTTTCACCTTCGGCTGTTGTGTGACAAAACCAAGCCACCCATTCTTCAGTTTGTGCCTTGCACAGTGGAGATGACAAAATATTTTACTTCTCTCCAAGTATGTGATGGTAGTGTTCTAAAAAACCCAGCATCAAAACTCTTGCAGAAGCCTACTCTATGTAGTCAGTCCACACATTATATGTTTGTTTGGAATTTCTGTTTTCCTGGGCTTCAGACATCCCTTACATACTCTGACTGAGACTGGGACCTGTGCTGGAGACACATTGGAAGAGGAAGGGCTTGCTGTTAAAGATGTGTCAGTGTGCATTTTGGCTGAGGTCCTCTCAAGAACTGTAAAGAAATTTGGTAGGTGAAATGCAGCAGTCCTTTGCAAAGATGTTTTCTCATGTCTGAACAGCTCTGATGGCCACTGCCAAAGAGGAACAACTACCAGTCACTCCTGAACTCTTCCCAGCCCTTTTTGGGAGAAACTTATGTCATGATTCATCTTCTCATGAGACAGTGCTCATGTTTCCCTGCTGTTTTATGCCTCAGCACAGGAGGAGGTTCTTTGTTTTCTCTCCCCTTGCACTCGCTTCTTACAGCCCCATGCAGGGCTAAATACAATCTGGCTCATGGAAGAGATTTGGAATCTGTTTGCTTGCTCTTCTACAGCTTTCAAGGCTTGCCAGCCATACTGTGGGAAGCCTGGAAAAAATTAAAGCGTTATTCTATCCTGAAACTTGTCTCTGCAAAAAATGCTATTCTAGGCTTCCATGTTTATTGTTTCTCCATGATTCTCTGTATGAAATTTGATCCATTTAAAAAGGGGACCAAAAAGAAATAAAAAAAAAAAGAGGAATAAAGTGCCTGATTACCTGCCCAGCAGACTCCTTCTGTGAGCAGCCAACCTGAATTCTCTCTCCTCAATCTGTGAATCAGAATCTCTTCTGGTGAAAGGAATCAAACCCAGCTGAGAATGGCTCTGCTGTGTTTGAGCTTAAAATTCTTTTCAGCTGAAAAAACTGAAGTTACTTGACAGCAAATTCACAGTGCATAGCTGTTTTTAAGCATTAGTGTATTGACTGGTTCATAGGGAAGACAGGACTGTAAATGGTGGGGCAGAAGCTGGGGTTTCTTCTGAGCAATATTTTTGTCACTTGTATTCCAGTGTAATTTATTCAGCCTGCAGAGTAACATCACATGTTTCAAATGCAAGTTACAGACCAATTCTCTGCTTTAGCCCTCTTAAAACAGCCTGAATCACCCCTTTATTCATTCAGTTGGAGTGAACCCCTGGAGATTTAAATACTTTATAAAATTCAGTGGAGTTTATCATAGACTTTCTTTTGGATGCTTTTATTGGGAGAAGAAGCACATGGTACATAGCTTGCCTTTACCTAGTGGCTAGTGGCAGAGAAGATCTAAAAGGGTCCCTATGTCATAAATACAGGCAGGTACATCACCCTGATGTGAGAAGACCTACAAGAATTCTGGATTGAAAACAGTAGATTCATTAATGATCAGATCTTGTGAACTGGTGAGTAGCCTTTCACTTTTGTGGAAACTCTTTCTGTTTACATTCAGAAATCAAACCAGTGAGCTCAATCAAGTCTTCTTGATCTGTGGAAAATGAAGTTCTACTGGTCTACGAAGCTACAAAGACACTTGAGCCACTCTCCAGGGAACTAAGAACTTGGTCTTTATTAATTAGTTCAGGATGTAATTATCTCCTTAAATATAATTAATAAAGAAGATCAATCTTAACAGACCACTACTTTTTTCAGAAGTATAGAAAAGCCAGAAAACTCAGAAGTCACATATGCAAATCTGTCTTTTATTATTTTGCTTATATCTGTACAGATCTCTTGATAGTCCAGAGAAAAGGGAGGAACTCTGTACATATCCTTGCAGTTGATGTCCCCTCGGATCTGTGTATGCATCCTTGCAGCTGGTGTCCCCCCAGACGTCCTGGCATTAGAGGAGTCACTGAGTCTGAGCGTCTCAAGTGGCGTGTGCCTGCTCCACCTCCACAGTGCCAGCACTGAGTGATGTGGGCAGCCTGGCACCAAAGACTGAAAGCTGGTGTTTGCTGGTCATTGCCAGGAAATGAATTGGGCTTCACTGTGCTGAGTGGGGTAGATTACTGCCTCAAGCCTGTCTTAGCTGTGAACGCCTTCATTTATCTGCATTTAAAACTGTCTTTTCTTCAGTTATTAAATAGGGCTGGTTTCCCATTTTTGAGAGTCAATCATAATTCAGTCATTAAAGAAATTGTGGATACTTTCAAGCAAAGAGAAAAGGGAATTCTTTGTTGCAGTCATTGCCAAGGCTGATGTTCTCATTACTTCTAGTTTTAAAAGTCCTCTTGGCCCATGACAAAAAGCATTTTTTTTAATTTGATGACGTCTTGCGAAATAAAATAATGCACTCTTAAAATAATGTGCAATGAGATCGTTGACAAAATCTATCACTGAAATCTTTGCTTTCATTATATCAGAAACATCAGTAATCCCATGTTTTATACTACATTTTTGCTCTTTGATGCTGTAATAGATGAGGTTTTACTACGATTGCCTAACCTTCTCCATGATAGCTCCCTGTTTGCAGTTGCTGATAACTTTGTCAGACTTTAACCATTTGGCATTTGTGTGCGATTAAGTTTTCCACACTGGTTTATTTCTTAGTTGAATCTGTTGTGGAAAATTTCATCAAAAACTGTTCAAATATTTCCAGACATTAGGCAAAGGGAAAAATATATTTGTTTTGACCACACTGAAAAGTCCTGGCAAACCTTGCTTTGAATAGCTGTAGTTTCCCCTCCTTCCCTCTGCCCCCCATCATATTGTTTGGGAATAAGAATCTGAAATTTGGCAGGGGGTGCTCTTTGTCCTATAAACTTGTTATGAAAGGCATCAGACTGGGTGAAGTTAAAAATCTTTGAGGAAGTTGGTTGAAGGCAGGTGGAAGAGTGGAATTAGCTGAGAAAAGAAAGTGATGTCTCTGGTTGGTGCCATTAGGAAGTAATGGGGGAAACAACATGAACAGATAAACAATTAATTGGGAATGAGATGCTGATATGAAACTGGAAGCCAAAGGGAGTTACAGGATTTAGTATTTCCCAAACAAAAGATCAGGCCTTGGAATCAGCCTTTGCAGAAGGAAAGATTTGTGGGGAAGTGGGGTCAGATGTCAACTGTCCTGCCACCAGTAGATGGTTCGGGAAAGTACAAGTGAGCAAAACTGTGAAATGACCAAACACTATTGGCTCATCCCAAATGGGAGGCTGTGCCCGGAGCACTGTGTTCAGGAATTGCCAGAGTATTCTGCCTCCACTGATACACCTAATATGTTTTAAAATTTCTTTATATTGTGACTTCAAAGAAGCCCAGCAGCAATGAGTGCTACAGCCTGTGCATTGTATGAAAAATTACTTCCTATTACTGGGTTTAAAACTGTGAGTTAATTTATTAGGGGTCCTCAGATTGTTTTTGTAATGTATTTATTATAATGATGATTTTTAGACTGAATAATCATTCCCTAATCACAGACAAGAAAGTCCAGAACTTTTATGACTTGCAAACCTCTGTTGTACCCATCCCCAGTTACCTTTTTTCTGATCTGAAACCATGTGGCTGGCCTTTTTTATCACTACATATCATTAAACCAACATTTCCATGGAATTATCCATAATGGTTCAGAGATTTTTGTGCTGAGTGATAATAGCTAAGGTCCATTGTGGTTTAGATCTAATTAGGATTGTTTTCCCTCATATGCATTACTTTGCATTCATCAATACCCTCTGCTGTTTTATTATTGTTTAGTATTTTAAGCTTCCCACAACTCTTTGCATTCGGATCAGCCAGCCAGAGTGACTCTCCCTGCCTGGTGAACTTTTTCATGTTGTTATCCATCTTCTTTCAGCGTCCTGCAAGACTATACCTAACATCCCAGGTCCTTGGGAGTTGGGCTGGTAGGTTTCCTCTTTTGTGAAAGTTAGTTCGTCAGTTATTTCTAACCTTTGTTTGCTATCTTTTAAGGATTTATTAACCAAGTCTTGGGTTTTCCTTTATTAAAACTTAGAATAAGATAAAAATTAACTGAGTTTCACAAAAGAACTTCAGTACCTCTACTTGGAGATGCAGGAATTTAATTTGCCTATGAAAATTTAATGGACATCTTTTAGCTTAAAATAAATTCTTTAATTAACTGATCTCACACTATTTGGTCATGTGATTCCTGCTTTCTTCAGTGCACATCATGGGATCAAATCAGGATAACATAAGGGAAGAGACTGTTATCTGGAGAGCATTTGTTTCAGAATTCGGCAGTTGTACTGTGAATGAAACGGGGTGGGGAAATGTCCCCTGGTTAAATTGGTTAAACATTAGGTTCAACAACTGGTTGCATTTTCATGTCTTGCTTCGAGCTACTCACACGTGCAAATAATGTACAGTTTCTAACAGAGGCCAATGGCTTTGCGTGGCTATTTACAAGCTACAGTAATTTTACAAGAGACTGGAAGAGTGAATATTGTGGCACTCTCTAAGAAATTTTGGATGAAAGACACACAGAGATATATGAGCAGATAAACCTATGTGCATCTTTTTCTAAGAGTAATTTAGAATTGCATTACTGGTATTATTAGAAAATATCTTTGTTTCTAGGCAGCAGAAGAACCACTGTCCACTATGGTACAGAACAATTGCTTGCAAATGATTAGGCTTAAATGTTGGCAAAATAATATCTAAACTCTCAAGACAACTCTGGTGTTTATAAATCAACACCAGCTGTTCCTGTTTATGCAATACTTTGTAAACATAAAAGAATAAAATAGAATCTGATATGACAGCTCATATACCAAGATTCAGCTTTCTGCAAAAACAAATCAGGCCATTAAAAAATGTGGGGTTTATTTCAGAGATTCTAACAAAGCCAACTAGTCTCATGATAATAAATGTAACCATGTTTGTCTAATGCCTTTAGGCATATGGCAGGTACCTGGCAAGGGGACTCCAAAAGCTAAGCCATCAGAGAGGTTTTCTTGTTCTCCCCCCAAAAGTAACAAAGACGAAGACCCTCTTATAGGCAGCACCTGTCAAGCAATTCTGAGCCACGCCAGTTTCAAATATGCCCTAAGTGCCAAATTCTGATTTCTGTCACAGAGATTCTGTCACAGAAAGGCAGGGGATTCTCCAAAGTCAGTGGGGTTCGCTTTAGTGTAATTGCCCTCAGAATACAGGCCCAGATCTCTCCTAGGAGCTGGGCTTGTAGTGCAGTTGGAACATTACTGTCTCATAATTAAACTCATAATTAAAAGCCCTTGGGTTTCTTGTTTTGGTGAATATTTCTCATGTGCAGAGTGGCCTGGTTGACACAGTTAGGTAAAACCAGTTAAATGGGGGAAAAGTAAGATTTGGTAATCTCACAGCTAGGTGCCTGGCCCTCAGAATGGAATCAAATCACAGGCTGGTTCCATGTGCAGTGTAGGGTGAAAGCAGGCACCTCAAACAAGCCATTTGTTAAGCACAGCACTAAGCTCTTAATGGGGTGGCCTTTAGAAGGGGGGATTATTTTCTGTTTTGTTATGAAAGCTCAGGATCATTCCAGAGCTTGGATTCACCCAGCCACAGCTGCCCACCCAAATCCCTGAGGATAGGAACCTAAAATTTTGTTTTCAAAAAATGGACACAGAAATGAGCTCTATTTTTCCTCTTAATTTTGTCTGGAAAAAGTAATAGGGGCTGCATCTCCACCTCTGCTAATGTTTTAGTTTGTTTAGGACTGTCACTTTTGAAGCAAATTATATGAAGGTCTCAGCTTATTGCATGTCAGGTCATGTTGCAAAGCAGTCTTGGCATGTGGGAAGTGGACCTCAAGGTTTCTGCTTCCCAGCATTCAGCCCATGAGATTGATCTCACGCTCGTTGAAATTTAACCCTTCCTTCCTCCTCTCTCATCCTCCAAAATTCGTGTATTATGAGTTGTCAGCACCAGCTGTTGTGCTCTTCTTGCAGCTTGCCAATGCAGATGTCACTAGAAACCTTCTGTATTTATCTCCCAGAGGGGCTCAGCTCCCATATCTCCATAGCAGAATTCCTTCTTGCTTAGTCCCTTCTTGGCCCTGAAAGTTTCTAAAAACGGTGACAGAGTCTCAAAAGAGTGTCTGAAAAGGCATAAACAGTGCCTCTTTTGGACTCGTTTTGAAATCAGAGCATTGCCTGGGTGCTAGAGAAAGCTCTGCAAGCTGCAGATCCTTGAATTTTGTTCTTCTTTTAAATACTTTACCAATGAGGATGTCACGTAGGAATTTTCTCCTTTTTACTTGTACTGGCCCAGCTCTTCAGGGGCTTAGGTGCTGTCTGGTGGTTTCCAAACCATGTTGTGGCTGTTTGGGGAGGAGAAGTCTTGGGCAGAACAAAGCTGAAATCCAGCTGACTTAGACGTCTTGGTGTGGACGTGATGATATTTTCAGAGAGGGAGAGATTGCATTGTGGGGGCTTTTTTATTAAAAACATGGATGGGGGTGGACTTAAATTGACCAAGTCTATTTTAGATGATAAAGGCACTTTTTGGTTCTGGCTTCCTAGTCTTTCTAGATGGCACATCTATATGTTTTTCATTCATGAAATGTTCAAAAGCAGATCATAAATTTTTTGACTGTTTTTGGAAACTATTCAGGCAAGTGCTATGTCTTCTTTTCATTGTTCATTAATAGTTTCTAACAAATTTCCTATCTCTGTTCAAATTTGCTACTCTTGCTTTATGGTTGATTACCTTTACTCAACATTTCCTAGTATTTTTTTTTTTTTAAAGGATACAGAAATCCCGTCATATGGCAGACTAACCTACTAGCAATAGTAGGTTTTCATGCTGGGTCTTATATTCTCTAACTCTGCAACTCATTTTTTATAAGCTACCTCTGTCTCTGCTGGAAATGAATTTAATTTAATCACAAAGTTATTTTACTTTGGATGATTACATTCATCTTGGCAACCTGCCTCTAAATTTATTCTTCACAAACATTTGTATGAGCTAAAATTTGGTTGCAGAAATGTACATAAAGAAATCAAATTGCGATCGGATTTGTAATTTGAAAAATCCCCACAAAAATTTTTATATTATTCAGCAACTTCTTATACTGAATCTTACACTACAAGCAACTGTCTATAGATTATTCAGCAATGCTGCAGTAGGACAAGGCATTAAATTGAGTACTTGAGAATGGGATGTACTGACTGAATTTTGTGAACCTTGCCTTGGTAAAATGTTCTCAGAATATATACAATTCAAAAGGTGTTTTTATTTCTATATGGTGTATGGGGTTAACTATACAAAAAGAATGACAACTTTGAGGATGGGGTTCAGATGATATTTGTCACAGTGATTTAAAGCTAATCAAAAAGGCTGGGTAAAATAAAAAATGTCGCCCTGTTGACAGAAACTTGGCCCCAGAGTGGAGCAGAAATGCTCACCTAGGAAGGGAGTTGTTATGTCTTGCTCTGCATCCAGATGCTGTGATCAGTGCTTACCAAGAGCCTAACACCTTCAGAGTGTCTGTCATAGAATCATAGAATGGTTTTCATTGGAAAGGACCTTTAAAGGTCATCTAGCTCCAACCCCCTTGCAATGAGCATGGTCATCTTCAACTAGTTCAGGTTGCTCAGAGCCCCATCCAGCCTGACCTTGAATGTTTTCAAGGATGGGGCATTGACCACATACCTGGGCAACCTGTTCCAGTGTTTCACAATCCTCATTATTAAAAAAAAATTCTTCCTTATATCTAGTTTAAATTTACAGTCTTTTAGTTTAAAAACATTACCCCTTGTCTTATTGCAACATGACTACTAAAAATTCTGTTCTCATATTTCCAGTAAGCCCCTCTTTTCAAGCATTTGAGGACTACATTAGCCTTCTCTTTTCCAGGCTGAATAAACCAAATTCTCTCAGCCTGTCCTCACAGAAGATGTGTTTCAGCAGTCTGGTCATTTTTGTGACCCTCCTCTCAACCTAGGTCCAGCAAGTTCACATCTTTCCTGTGCTGGGAATTGCAGAGCTGGATGCTGTACTCCAGGTGGGATCTCACCAGAGCAGAGGTAGGGCGGGGTGAAAATCACCTCCCTTGATCTGTTGGCCTTGTTTCTTTTGATGCAGCCCTGCTGGCTCTCCGGGCTGCGAGAGCACATTGCTGAGTCATGTCCAGTCTATCATCTGTCAGTACCCCCAGATCCTTCTTCGCAGCACCACTCTCAATCCTTTCATTCCCCACCCTGTGTTGATATCAGGGGTTGCCCTGATCCAGGTGCAGGACCTTGTACTTGTCCTTGTTGAACCTCATGAGATTCACATGGCCCACTTCCTAAGTTTGCCCAGGTCCATCTCATCCCTCAGGCATGTCAAGCACACCATTCAGCTTTCAGTTGTCTGCAAACTTGCTGCGGGTGTGCTTAATCCCATTGTCTGTGTCACTGGTGAAGATATTAAACAATACTAGGACCCCAGAGGGACGCTACTCAGCACTGAAGAGACATACAGCCAGCCTTCCTATCTACCAGGTTGTGTGCAACATCTGGAAAGTGAAGACATGAAATGGTGAAATCTCAACTTTTCTGTTTGGAGATTTTCTGGGACATGACATTTTAGGGGCAGAATCCACTAAATAGAACACATTATTTTGGAATTCTATTTTTAGCTTATTTATTTATGACTTGGCAGACTCCTAGTCAAGAGGGGATAACCCTGGCCCTAGTGATAAGTTTTAACAACTGCATGTTTATGCACCAGTAGGTATCAGGAGGTCAGTCATAAAAACCTGTCAGTTTGTATTACTTCTCTGTTGACTCTCTATCAAAGCATGAAGGAAAAGGGAGCTGCCATCTTTCTCCTCCTACCAGTGGGTAGTATGTCATGAATTAGATAAAATAAGCTGATTTTTTTCTTACATTGGTGCAAAATACAGTCCCTTTGAGAACTAGAGAAAAAACAATTAAATTTCTATTTATTCAGTTACTGAGGGAGAGATATAGCTTTTGCAGGTGAAGGTAGGGGAAATAATGTACAACACATGCTTCTTCTGGGCCTTTTTAAAAACGCATTGGCAGTGCTCTCAGATGCTTTTGATATCTAGCGTTGAATTCTGATCAGATCTCTCCAAAGTAGATCTGTCTGGATATTAATGAGCTGTTAATTTTAAGTTATATGCAAAAGGGAATAGTGAAACTTGCATCATCCTTAATATGTTCAGGTCACTTCTTTTTGATACCAACACTCAAATCAAAGAAGCTGAATGAGAAAAAAGACTACAAAGGATGATCACGATTTCTTTTCCAAATGAGAAATTTACACTCTGTTTAACACTCTGCCTCCAAGTGAGCTTCCAGTTGTCTGATATTGGTGGCCATGAGAATGAACATAAGCAATTACAATAGGTAAGCCATGCCATGTTTCCACCCAAAGCAGAGCCATGCTCTGAAGGATCATGCCATTGGCTTAGATGTCACCCTATTGAAGAAGAAAAGAGTTTGGAATTGTGTTTATTCCTTTGCTCATGTTTAAATGCATTTCTTCACATTCGAGCCTCTCTCTGGAGCCATGGCTACCATCAGGATAGGCTCCTGTTCCTAAAAAACCCACACATATATCTATCTAAAGGGCCTGAGAACTTTGATTTCAAGTTAATTTTTCGGTAGGACAAGCTACAGAGTGCAAAGTCTACAGCAGAAGAATAGAGGACTGAGTTATTCTAAGCTTGTGTCAAGAAACTAGATCCTAAGGACCGAAAATTTCAAATGCTGAGCTACGATTCTATCTGTTTGCTCCAAGCACTCCATGAGCAGAACAGACACTGCTGCATCTCACCTCGGGTAGACCCTGTAGATCAGAAAGATATCTGGAATTATTTTGATCATTATCTGGGTGGAACATTTTAATTTTTTAGTAATGAAGCATGATGTATAGGTTTTCCTTAGAGCTATTTGTGATGGTAGTAGTCTAAGTGGAAAAACTATATACCTGCTTCTCTTTGTCTCACCATGAGGTAAGTTACTTTTGGGTTTTCCTCTCTTAAAATCGCATAGATGTTCACCTTAGAAGTACAAAAGGGATTACTTGATTTAATCTAAGATGTACACCTGGCAAGTGGACATTTTGTAGGAATGAGAAAAGATCGTTTCAAATAAGAAACATCCATTTTTAGAGCTAAGGTACCACCTTTTCACCTTACATTTCTTATAAGACAATTATTTTCCCTGACTGCTGTGCTTACTATCATAGGAACATTGTGGAACATCATGTCTCCTTTTATGTTTGCAAGGCACTGCCACTGGTGGTCCAATAAGTTTGATATTTTGCTACAACATTCTTTATTGTAAGGTTCATCCTGTACAGTGTACAGTGTTTTCACATTCCATCCTGACCACTGGATTCAGTTGACATATATCAACTCACTACCCATAGGATCATATGTCTGCAGCATAGTGCATAATACTGTTAAAAATATTCAGTATCTCTGCAGTTTCTAGGCCATGTCCCCTGGGCAGTTTGGTGTCACCTCTTTGACTGCTACTAACAAGTGCTGGGAAGATTGGCAGAGGGATTAGGAGAATACTGACAGTGTAATCCTGCTTGTGGTCTCTTCAGATCAAGGTGATGAGTATTTCCAGGGAGAGAGGGAGAAAGCTGCTTTGATTCTGTACTTGTTCTGCAAGTCCTTTGAGGCTTTAGGACGTGAAGGCCCGTGCTTGTCAGCTGTTCTAGAGAGGGTTGAATCAAGTCAGAAAGAACTCAGCCCAGGTCTGACCCCTGCCAGATGTTGAGCCTTACTGAACTAGAACATTCAGAAGAGTCTGAACAAGTAGCTGCTTGCTTAATAAAAAGCATAATTGATCTTCAATACAGTCTTTTGTCCTTGCTGATGTACCACAAGACACACGGTGGGGTCTGCTGACCTGGCAGTTTCTGATGGGCTTCTTGCAGCTTTCAGACTTCATATCTTGTGGAGGTTGTAAAAAGTTCATGTTCATTCTAGAATGCCTCAGACCAGCGATAACTTAATATATGATTTTAAGAAGCAGATGACCTAATCCAGGAGACACTACTACCGAAGCTGAGAATATCAACAAGAAAAGTCTATGCATGTCTGTATCAGTGCATCTGCTTCGAGAAGAAAACTACAAGTCAGAAAGTAGAACTAAGAAAGCAAGAGGGGAAAAAATAAGTAATTTAGTTCTAGAGCAGAGACATGACCCTTCAGTGTGCCATACAGAAATCAGGTGTAAAAGTTAAGCAACTGTGGAAGAGCTCATTCAGAGAAGGGGAATCCTGAGAATAGTCTGCACCTGAAAGCAGCACCCTCCAAAGAAGCTGTGATATTTTGACATAGTATTTCTTTGAGAGCCTAGAGAGAGATCAAGCTACAACCAATTTTGTAGGTTCTGACTAAACATAGTGCAAAAACTATGATAACATCTCACAGTGGTTGTCACTGTCTTGGTAGAAAACAATGTGCTTGGTGTGGATCTGTATATTCTGGGTTGAACTTAACATGAGGTTCCTCTAGTCTAAAAAGACACTGGCACTGAATCCTTCCTGATTTTCTGTCTCATTTTCAGATGACAGCTCCTTCGGCTGTTAATGCATTCCCAGAAATGGGACCGTATAGTTTCTTGGCTTTGTCAAGGCTACTGCTGCCTTCTCAGGCTCTCTAGTCCTCTGAACACAAATTTTTTAGAAAAACTCCGAAACTGTAGATGCTCTGGGCTTATGGCACTCTTGAGAAACACATAGTACTTAAAAAAACAATTAGGGTTTTGAACACCATCATGGTATATTTTAGTTAGAAACGCACAACTGTAACAAAACAGACAACATTATGTCCACAGTATATGCTGTTGTTAAGGCATGAGGATTTAGATCTTTGACAATAGGTCTGAGCTGCTCAATAGGTGTATTTCTACACATAACTCTTTAAGTTATTTCAGTCTCCTCTGCAGCAATTCTCTGAAATTTTCTTCATATTATGCAAAATTGTTTTCTTTCTTAAAATAGTTTTCTGTGTATTTGAGCTATCTCCCGGATTTCATACCCTTTATGGTTTTAAAAATCTTTATCAACATTGGTATTTTTTATTAGGCTATAGATATGCACCGTATCTCTAGATCCTGTGACTTACAGAAGTTGGGGAGGAAGAGAACTGCTTTTTCAAAGGTTTTGATTCCACTTTGTCAGAAAATGCCTTCATCTGGAAGGCAATGAGGGTAAAAATCTACATCAGCAGTGCAAGGTGTCACTTACTTGCCTCTTGTAGTAATGTGAAAATTAAAAATCAGAAATAGCATTAGGNTTTTTTTTTTTTTTTTTTTTTTTTTTTGCAAAGGAGCTTGTTGACTGGCAGGAACACACAAAGTCCAGAGTTTTCAAGCAAATTCACAAGTTTTCTGTAAGCAAGTTTTCCAAATTATCACATGAATACAGTCCATTTTTCATTCTTCTTTAAGTCCTGCCACTTTACATAGAGAAATTTGGAACACATTAAAAAATGAGGAATGCCAAATACCATCTATGGAAAGCTAAGAAATCTCAAGTGAATCAGTTTTACTGCTGATTTAACAGTTCCACAGAGTCCAAACTGATAGGTTGTAGTTCATAAGAGGCTACTGCTGTGATGAAAAGATGTTTAAAATTTCATTAGATGTTTATGGACCCAGAGGTGAGGCCCCAGTGGATTATCATATACAACATAAAGATAGTTTTGGGTTTTTTTGAAGGATTAAATGCTGACCTGCTATGAGCTTTTGACTGAATCATATCAGGTCTCAGCTACAAGGATGACCTTAGTGGGTGATTTCCCTGACATACATGGTTCACACTTGGCCTTGCTTACTTTGTTTAAATTTAGATTTATACATTTTTCATGTTTAAGCAGTAGGGTAACTGGTAAACAGACATTTTTAGTAAATAATTGCTCATGTTGCTACTAGTTGACTGACAGCAAATGAAATCCTACAAGGATTTTTATACATTCTGGTGGTAGTGATACAGCTAAGTGGCCACTTGGTAGGTGAGAGCTTTGTTTGTCTAGGGTTTTAGCATAATCATTAAATCACAGCTTTCTCTAATTGCTTCAGCTGCAGCCAGACTCAGTTGGATGGGATTCTGAAGCAAATGGAATTCTGTCACATTCAATATCAGTGTTTGCTTTATTAAATAGCATTTCTCTGGGGACCTGCATAGACTTTTGGAGTTTTTAATTTGTTACAGTATGTAATAGCTGGCTTCTGTAAAGGAATTGTTCACCAAGCTGCATTCTTATTACTACTACTGATGCCTTTTTACTTTAAATGAGGTTGACAAGATAAGAGATGCCATTTAGAAGAAAGCTGTACTTTCTCTGCTCAGTGAAGACCGAGTTTAGAAAGGCAGCACTTCTTGGCATGCATAAATTCTCCCACTTCTTTTGAAGTGAAAATTTAAAGTTAATAATTAAAACAAACACACAAACCCACTCTGTTATCACAACCTCCGTGCTTCATTCTCTGTATATTTCTTTCGGTGCCTTTCAGTACAGTCTATCCTTTGATTTAGCAATCGTAACACTTGTCAGTGATCTGTTACGCTGTTCTACAATATTATAGCAGCAATAACAGTAAAAGTTTTGGTTCTAAATAGCTTTTTCATGGCAAGCAGGTGATTCAAACATCTCCATTTGAATCAGGATTTTAATTTTAAAATGGAAATGTCAGTTAAAAAAGTTCACTACCCTGTGCTTATCACCATCAAAACTTGTAAACCATTGTAAATAGTGAGAATATGCGAGTGTCTCAAGCACAACTCATCCTCACTTTATCAAAGCAACCTGGACTCCTGATTATTTCTTCATTGATCAGTCTTGGCTGTCACACACCCAGTAATGAGTGTTATGTGCTTGAGAAGGATAGTGTTACACCATGGAAGCAGGGAGCAACTGAGTGATCTGGTGATCACAGAATAACGTGTGAGGAAGGTCAGTATTTGACGTATTGTCTTGACCTAGGATTTCATTATATTTTAGATTATTGATGATGTAGGAAAATACATAAGAACAATTCTCTCCCTAGTTTAATTGCGTTTTGTACAGGAATTCTGTATCCAAATACAGTATGAGATAAAACACAGGACCTGAGGGCACTTATTTGCAACCATGGCTAGCTGGGGAGTGAAGTTAGGAAGCCAGGCAAATAATCACATCTTCTTCATTTAAAGCATTTCATACTGGCAGAAATCTTTAACCAGTGCTCCAACTTCTGTCTGCCACTTGGAGCTTTTTATATGAAACAGCAGGAACCTGGCAGCCTGGAGATCTTTGAGCATTGCGAGCAAAAAACTTGAACATCATTTATAGGTTTTCCTGCCAAGACTGTAAAAATCTAGACAAAGTAGATACAGTTGTTTCACCCAGCTTTTCACTTATTTTTGTCCTTCACTATGTAAGCTCTCAAAACCTCAACCAGTTTTCTTCTTGACTTTTAAATTCTTGGTAGGTACATAGAATAGGATTTATCTTACCTACCTTTATCCCTATAAAAGTTACATGTCTAGACTGAACCATTCTCTAGGCTCCCTCTACAGACAGTGAAGAGACAGATATCTCCAGGAGTCTTTTTATCTCATATGAATTTAGACAACTGTCTTGGGGTGAAATGAATCCCAGCCCTGTTGTCACCCTCCAGCTTTGATTCAGCAAATGTAACAAGTTCCATTTCCATGCTGAGATTTGGAGCCTTGCACAGAATATTCCAGCATCTGATTTCCACTTAATTGAATGGAAAATGAATGCATACGTCTTTTAATTAGCTTTGAAAATCTCTGCCTTAATGTTTGATTAAGTTTGAATGTGCATGCGTTTGTATCTTAAAAACTACAAGCAATAAATGTAGCTCTATTATTTTCAAAAACCTGAGCATCTGACAACTGCAGCTGATTAGTGGCTCAAATGGATGATGCAGACGATACTAACTATGCTGTAGTGCTGAAAACGGTAACAAGTAAGTAGAGACTAAAATATGGACGTAATAAAAATACCTCAGCATTACCTTTTTTCTTGTCTCTGAGAGTTTAGACTCTGAAACACGATTTACACAAATAATTGTGGATACAGTGACATTGCCAGTTGACAAAAATGGCTGTGATTATGCGTCCTAATAAGTACAGAATGCACACAGGAATTAACTTGAAGTGCAGTTTTGCTATACTAAAGAAGTAATCCTTTGAAACAATCAGAAGAGTAGGGTTTTTGAGAAGAGCTGAATAAAAAATGTGAATGAACTTTTAGGGGGCGTAATTTGCAGGTGACTATATCTCTTTTATGAAATTATTTGTAAATACCCATGGTGTATTTTGTTTAAAGAATATGGACTGTTTATGTAGCAAAGATATATTTGTGGGGGGGTTTTATTTTATTTTTTTTAATTGCCAACACATAGCAAGAACTCATATTTGTGCTTTACCATTGCTTCATGACAAAATTTCTCTGCACTGTCTGGAATTTTGTGATGTGGTTACAATGTCTTTGGGTGATACTGGAACACCCAGAACCACAGTTATATTATAAAACACTTAAATGCAGCAATATGTAATTTAAACAATATATAATTTAAAGTGTAGATATGATTGTAAATTGTGACAAAAGAGTGTAATTTCTTAAATACATCCCTCTTGATTGTTTTGTCTTTTTCTGACTAGTTACTGCTAAATTAAACTTTCATGCATGAGATTATCTGTCCTCCAAAGGAGATGGGACATATGATATACTTTATCTTCTCCACTTCATGTACCTTCTCAAGAAATAACTGCTCCTTGGCTAGACACAGTTGTCCATAATTTTGATATTCTCTTACCTGGTTTGCAAAGCTTAATAGGAAGTCATAGTTGTATCTCAGCTCAGCAAAGGATTTAAGCATATCCCTAAATTTAAAAGTCTCATGTTGAGTCTTAGCAAGAGTTTTCTCAAAGTCCTGTAGGGTAGAGTTGCATAAGAATTGGTAGAATGGTCTGGGTTGGAAGGGACCTTAAAGATCATGTAGTTCCAACCCCCCTGTAATGGGCAGGGACACCTTCCACTAGACCAGGTTGCTCAAAGCCCCATCCAGCCTTGCCTTGAACACTCCCAAGGATGGGGTATCCACAGCTTCTCTGGGACACCTGTTCCAGTGTCTCACAACCCTTGCCGTAAAGAATTTCTTCCTAATAGCTAACCTAAACCTGCCCTCTTTCAGTTCAGAGCCATTACTGCTATCACTACACGTCCTTATAAATAATCCCTCTAAGGCTTTCTTTGTGTATATAAAGATATATATCTCCTCACCTACATGTCTTTTCAACCCATATAATCTTTTTTATGATAAAATCAGCTCTTCATTGCTGCATTTCTTAGCCCTGTCCCCATTTAGTACTTCTCCAAGAAGATGGAATGTAGGTGGAAGTATGGTTTGTCTTATCTGTGTTTCCCTTTCCTACCTGGATCACTGGGCTTGCAAGAACAAGGCACAAGAGATAAAAGAAGTATATTTTTTAACACAGCTGAAGAGCTGTTTCTTACCTCTCGAAGTACAGTCTGTTAGATCATAGTTTAGATTGTAATTGTTCAGAAGCAGGGACCTCTGAAGGTCCCAGTTTTGTACTTGTCTCTAATAGACATGGTGCTTTCATGCGACTTCGGTGATCAAAGAAGTGGTGAGAGTCCAGTGTGAAATGGAGGTGTCAAGGACTGTCTTCATCATGTTCCAATGTAGTATTTAAATGCTGTCAGTAATAATTTTACTTTCACTCTAATATCTGATAAAGGGATTTGTGTTCACTAAATTTTAGAGCCTTGGGAGTTGGTGCAGTTGGGTAGATAGATCTATAGAGGCTCATTTACTAATATTGCTGGGAATATGATTTTTTTCTCTGTGCCCTAGTGACACATAATGTTTGATGCTCTATATTCACTCATGGCAATACTAGTTATTGCCTTTTCATTTGGATAGATGGCATAGTAGCTTCCATTTACTCATAAAGATGGAAGTAAACAAGGTAAAAAAGAAACCAGGTCAAAATGTCAGAATAAAATAAGAACATTTGTATGGCTGACGGTAGTACAGTGGATAATAGACACACTTAATATTCCATCTCTATAAACCGTTCTCAAAGGCAGAGGCTGTGGGGTATTCTGTGGCAGAATAGAGAAGTGTAACTGTGATTCATTTTTGATAAACACAAAACTCAGGTCTGTGATTTGTCTGCAATGATCATGGATTGAGAATACTACTAAGAAAATCTATTACTGTTCCCAGCTAGCTAGAGACATCCTCATGCCTATTGAAAAGAGGGCTCAAATTTAAAACAATTTTGAATATGGATTTAGTATGCACTGTATATATAGCAAGTCCTAACAGATACTGTGCTATGGGTGGAAATGTCTGTTTCTGTCAAAAACTGCACGTTTTAGTTATTAATGCCCAGTCTTTTTTGTTCTCACAGCCAGAATACAGGTCTTATCCATAGAGACCAAGTGAAATCTTATCCCATGTATTTAAAAAGGACAAAAGAGAATCTTCTGCTGGTCGTTGTCAGTATTTAAATACCAAGGATGATGCCATGTTGGTGATAAGGAATTGGCAGTGGAGCGTGTCTTGAGCTCAGCTTCGTTGCACTTTTTTCCCCTTTTTTCTCCTCTCCATCCTTGTGCACAAGTTCCAGAAGTAGAAATAATGAATTCAAATTAAAGAAGTCGGTGAAATGACACATTTAATAAGTTAACTCTTTCTGCTCTGTACTGCTTACAATGCAGTATTAAACTCTGCAATCTCCCGTCTGCCGTAAGTGAATAGTGAAACATGCACAAAGTGGATCTTGAAGAATTTTTTTTCTTTTTTGTCCACAAGCTGCAGTAAAATTTAAAGACTGACAAATAATAGGTTTGAGACCAGGCATTCTTCTTTCATTCTGTTATTATATTGAACCAGGTATCTCTCTGTCTTATCCTTTCCTGACAAGTTAAGTTATAAATCTCTGTAATTTTAAGGACTACAGTTGTAAAAAGATACCCAGATTGTTACACATGTAGCATCTGTGTAGACGGACAAAGTGGTTGCCTTAGATGTAGTGGAATAACTGTACTTCTGCAGCTGTGTGTAGACAGGTCTTGCTGTTTGCCAGCCTAGTGAGTAGTTGCTACAACTACTCTAACAGAAGTTCTCTAGTTTGGGTATATGTTAGTTGCCAAATAACAAGGAGAGGTCAACCATCCATCTGAACGTAAGAAAAATATTTGTTGTCCTTATTTAAGTGCCAGCATGTTTCAGTTAATCTGAGGTCCTGATAGAATTTCCCAGTGTGGACTTGCTATTACAGAAGCCAAGTGACATTATCTCAAAGTAGCATGTCTGCAAAGCTGAGTTGTATGGCCAGTGTCGTTACAGCATAATGGTTTTGCTGTAGTAGTGCTGATTCCCACACGCCTGGGTTGAGAGTACTTCAAGAAATGGCATAAATCAATCTGCATATTTTGCAAAGTCTCTCTTTTTCTTTTTTTTTCCCCTCCCATTTTTATCTTAAATAGAATAATTAATGATTGATTTTCACAGTTCCCCGTTCAGAAAATGAGCTGTTATCCCTCACTATTTTGTTGCCTTTTAGTACAATGGTTTATAGGCCATAAAACATATATTAAGAATTTCCAGTGAATGTGTAAGAGTAACTCCCTGTTATGAGCTTTTCCCTGAAATTCCATGGGATTCTTAAGCTTACTCCAGATTTACATGAGAAGCAGAGACGTTGCCCCCAGTTTGCACCCCAGTCAGTCTCTCTGAGGAGGTATTGTTGTGGGGATCTGTTGCATGACTATATTCTGCCTTTTCAATAAAACAGAAACTCAGTGCTGTTTCTTTACTGTACAAATGAAGATAAGTTCCTAAGTGGAATGTAAACAATAATTTAATTAATTATTAAGTAAGCTGAAGAAACTGATATGTTTTGGGCATTGAGCAGAATTTTGGCAAGAAGTTGCAAGTATATAATGGAACAGAAAACTACTTATGACCAAAGCCAAGTCTTAAAATCTTTCAGCCAGTTTTACTACACATTATTTGAGAGATGGAATCCAGCCACACTAGTGAGTGAAATAAAAGCAAGCAACACCATTAAAACTGTGAATATGTGTGAAATAACAAATGGAAGGAATACAGTCGGACATTCCTGGCAGCAGGAGGGGAGGTGGAGATTCTGTAAGATACCACTAGCTGCAAGATTAAAGGTGTATTTAATTCTATGTAAAACATGCTTTATGTTTGAGATAAAATGAAAGAGTTAGAATAAAAAATGCGAAAGCAATGGGAGTGGTCCCTGCAAATGAGCCCTGAGCAAAAGATATTGGGAATATAAGATAGGTGTGGGTCTCCTTGTAGCTGTATAACAGACAGCCATTTGACTATGTGGGTTTCTCACCTACATACATATGAGCATTCCACTCTTTCACTCCGTTCATACTGTTTCCAAGAAAAATCAATCTAAGACTCCTGTCTACTGACTATCTGTATTCCATATAGAATTTATAAAAATAGCAAATCCCCTATGCCAGATTATAAAACCATTGTGCTTTGCAGGGCCAGATCTGCAGATCAGTACTCAAATGTCCAGATGTATAAAATTAAGATACATAGATGCCTATTAATTTGTTACTCCTGTGAAATTTATATCAGAATCTTAAATATATTAGGTAGAAACAAGATGGATCTAATTTCAAACTAATGGGGAAAAGTATTGGTTTCTTGTATTCATACATTTTATTTTTAATGGCCAGTCCGTGTGCTCTGAGTATAAACTTTATTATCAGATTTTTTTTTTTATACTTATCTTGTGAGTTTTTTAATTTTTAATGGCTGCAGAGTTTTTACAGGTGTATTTAATGGCAAAATCTTATCTTGAACTGCATTTTAAAAGCTCAAGTATAGTTTAATTTGCTGGGAACAGGATGAGGGGAGGAATGCCATTCTTTCCTTGGGGAGACAGTTCCCTTATGCAGCGTTAACTTGAAAGAATATGAGACGTGTATGTTGCCAACAGGAGTGTGGACATATAGTGTTCTGAAAATAGTAAGTGTCAATAGGGAAGAGTTGCAGGTGCCAGAAGAAAAAATGTAAGTTCCCAAGGGCACTATCTCTTTTTATTTTTGCCTTGTCCACTGCCAAGGTTGATGTTTAAAATTCAATTTTCCCCTGAAAAGTGGTCATACAAAAAAAAAAAAAGTTTCAGAACACATGTGTTTCCTGTGTGCATTCAGAATCACATTTATTTGTTTCCATACCTCTATTTTAATATACTGTTTACACCTGTTACACATGTGCAGCCAGATGCAATGTGAGGGAGAAACCAAAAACCAGCTTTTCACTAGGGATGAGCTGTGGAGCTGCTGTAACGGGTGGCTCTGCTGGAGCCTCATAGGCAGCAGGAGATCTTTATCCACTCTTCTTGGGAACACAGCAGCCATGCTCTGTAGCTCTTTCCCCTCTGCAAAACACTAGCCTAGAAATCTGTAACAGGGGATTAAACCACTTAACCAGTGATGGCAGCAAACTGAGCCAAGTTATTACTTCTTCCATCCTTGTTAGCCACCAAGGACAAGTGTTCACTCTTCTTTATAGCAGTCTTTTCATATGGTTGAAGATTGTAATCACATTCCCAGTGAGCTTCTTCAGTCTTATGCAAAATACAGCTAGATCTTTCTGCCTTGTTTCCTCTGAATCTTTTGAGATTGATTTGTTTGTTTGCATGTGTCTTTAAACTCATTGATTCCTGTGCTTCTCAGCTAAATTATTTAAGAGTGAATGGCCCAGATCTGACCCCACTACTCCAGAAGTGGACAGACTATTGCAGTTGAAGTCTTTCCAGAGATGTGTTTGCTGGAGTGGAAGGCCATTGTATCTAAGACATTTCCCTTATTTGCAAGAGCAACAGATTGCTGATGTATTTGCTTTATGATCTGGACCATTTTCTACAGTACTGCTTAACCAGTTATTCCACACTTTTTATTTGTTCTTTTACCACTTCACTTTATTGAATTTCATCTTCATTTCAAATAATTTTTCCTGTCTATCAAAATAATTTTGAATTCCAGTTCTGTCCTGCAAGGTATCTGCATCCTCTCAAGTGTGGTTTCATGTACTCACTCTTTACATGAACTCCATTTGCCTTCCAAGTCATTAAACAAAAATAAAGAAATTTGGAGAAAATGCCATAGTCTCAGCTGGCCTCATATTCCAGTTGCAAGTTCTATTTTAGTTCAGCAATCACCATCACAGACAAGTAGAAAAGCCTCATTTAGCTTGCAGACTCTTAATCATGTAAGTGTGTAAGGTGTAAAGAAGAACACAGCTTGACTCTAAGATCACACAGTGAACATACAGAACTGTTAGATGGAGAGGGAAAAAGAACATCATTGTACTTAAAATCTGATTACGTTTGCCAAAGAAATCAGAGTCAGGAAAAAATATTGAAACCCTAGGATTCCATTTACTTGGAGACCCTATTCAGAGTTGAGCCATGCTTCAAATTACAAATAATACCGGGGGTGGAGGGGATCAGAGGGAACAATGACGGTTGTGGCAGAAGACATTTTGCTTCTTGGATAGCCTGGCTACAGCAGTGTGGCATCTTCACTTCTGACCCAACTTGTTGGCTGTCTCTCCCCTCTTTTCTCTTGTGACCAATTCCATAAGTGTATTTTAATACAAAATATTTTTAAAGTATTAATATTTTTTGTTATGTTTAGACCATTATTTCAGTGTTTGAGTGTGTGAGTGCAGTACGTGAAAGGGAGGTTGCCATGGTAATTTCTCATTATTGTTGAATAGAAAAATAATTACTCTGGCAAAATCCCCCGTAACCTGTCAAAGCATAAGTTAAAGATGCCTGAGGGCAGCCTTGCCTTCACCATCCNTTTTTTTTTTTAATAACTGGATCCTTTTTCAGCTTGGCTGGGGACACCTCATTTGGTTTTGTTCATATTTGGCTGTGAGAGTAGTTGGGCCCACCTGTGACAAGGGTGGAGCAGAGCATTAATCAACAGAGCATATCCAAGCTTGACAGGATTTATGTATTTTTTTTAAGGTTTGGTTTTCTTTCTAGGGGTTGGGTGTTGCATTTTATGTTTTTCCTTCTTCCTGACATAAAATATGCAAAAGCTTGAGATAAAGAACTTGGGCAGTATTCAAACTGTGACAGAATCTGGATATTTCATCTATCCAGGGAGGGAATCCACAATAATTCCATGTCCACATTTTTCTTGCTTTCAAGACTTCTTGGAAGCCAGAGTGCAAATATATGTAGTTTTGAGGTGAGACCCTTCACTTTCCTTGCTCTTCTCTGTCTTTCCCATGTGCATTTACATCCTGGCTCTGCAATGCTCCTCTTTTTGTTCCCATGGCACTGGATGCTGCATGAGTAGCTCCAGTTGATACCCAGCTGCTCAGTTAAGAACTGCAAATGTAGCATGTGACATCACTTAAATCCTTCCCTCCCTTCTTCCATGCCTATGACAGGTACACCCAAAAGATTATTGTTAAACAGTGCTGCAGCCGCTTTTGCCACTACTTGTTGGACAGTACAGTCTTGTCTGGGCTTATAATGTAACCCACCAGGCTGTGCTGAGTGAAGGGTCCATGTGTAGAGAGGTGTGTTGAACACCTGTGTATGTATTTCACACTTACCATTGTGGTTACTTGGCTACTCAACACAGCAGTGTTTGCATGTGGTAACACTCATCAGGTTTACTCCAGGAATGAGCAGTAACTCTCTGTGACAACAGATGTCTCAGATGTGGGCCCAGCTTTGATACCTCTGTGTGTGACTGAACCACAGGGCCATGCGGTCCTGTCACTGCCAAGTGGGATGAACCTTAGCAAGGAAAGTGTATTTACAGGCTCTGGCACAGTCAAGAAATCAATCTGGAGTCTCTGGTAGGGACTCAGATTGCTAAAACCTGTCCTTACCATTTCTCCATTGTATGGTTGACAAAAATCAAAGTGAAGTTGTGAGGTATGAAGGATACCTTGCTCAGCATTTTGGAGTGAAATCCAACAGAAACATCATCAGGAAATACAGCAGCAGAACTAAAACCCCCAGATAGTTATTTCTCCGCATGTGTACATATAATGACTGTGACAGATGCATATTTTCTCTTAAATTGGCACTTTATCTCATTTTTTTCCTGTGAAGGGAACAAATGTCTTAGATCTATAATGCTCAGGTATTAAGAGGTGCTCAGTGCTCACTGTGCTGAGTGAATCTGGCCTTGCACACTGGAAAGGCATCTGCCATGAGTGGGACAGAGTGGCTCTGAGGAGTGCAACTGGGGCATCTTCACAAGTGTGTTTCCAGCTTTGTTACTGATCCTGTGTGCTGCAAGTGATTTAAGTGTCAAGGGCCTCAAAGGAGCAGAAGAGACTCTACCAAAAATTTCTAATCCAGCTATTGAATATATCCATAGCTTTTGAATGAGACATTTGGTAGGTTTTGTGTTTTCTGACTTCTGTGAAAAAAACTTGCAAGATGGGCCACTGGGTCAAATGCTAGACATTGAAGTTTGGGTGCCTCTTGTTGATCATCCAGGTCTGAAAATGCCAAGAAAGTGCCTGCAGTGGTGTATTGGTATGTGCTTTACATCGTACACTATATTAATAATTGCCATCTTCCAGCTGTGTGCATTACTTGGTCTAAGTATACACAGGTCCTCTTAACATATCGTTTTCATTTCATGTATCACATTTAAAAGTAAAGTTTTCTTGCAACAATTACTTTTAAGTAACTAGCTGGTGTTTAACTTGCAGTAGCATTGTAGTGGAATGGCCATTATATTTAGTTTCTGAATAACTTTATTGTCAGCTTGCACTGATGATCGGGTTCTGTAGCATTATAGAATGAAGTACTGAGGATTTTTCATTACTAGGACCAAGGATTTGAGACACATAGCCCAGGAAAGAAGAGAAAAATCATAGTTACTTTACTTGCTACTGATTTATAAAAATATATTTAACATTTGAACAAAAAGGTATTTATGGAAATTGAAGTTTTTACATATTTAGTGTTCTTGATAAAGTGAAAGACAGTTTATTGTATAATAAACTAAGCACTTTATTAATTTTTTAAATTAGAAATAGAACTTTATCTAGGAAAATTAGTTTGAAATATCATATTTTCATCTGCACCCCAAAACCATAGGTGAAGAAGCCAAATTAGGTGTGATCCTATTAAATTTCTCTTACAACATATGAACATATATTCATTTTGCCTCCTGTTAAGTAAATGATCTGTTGCTTCCTAGGATAGTGACAACCTCTGGTGGGATGCCTTTGCAACTGAATTTTTTGAAGATGATGCAACTTTAACCCTTTCATTTTGTTTGGAAGATGGACCAAAGCGATACAGTAAGAAATGCTTATTTTTTGTTATAATGTTAAGTCTGAGTTTCTAAACACAGTTTATCTGTACAGGACAGATGCAACCCTGGCAATGACAAAGTCACTTGTGTGTATTCAGTGACTATTAAGTTCCATTAAAGAATTGCATGAGTTGAGAATCTTTTTTTTTTTTTTTTTTTTTTTTTTTTTGTGGAATTCTCTGAATGTTGTTATATGAAAAAAAATGAGATGATTTCCTAGTGAAGTGAAGCAAATAATAAAATGCAATCTTTGGAATTTTTTTTAATAAATATGCTTTGTGGCTATTCTTGCACTCTTTGTTAATTTGTTTTCTGCAAGCATTCAAGTGTTGAGTCTTGTGGGCAGAATTGTTCAGAGAAAAGGAACTTTGTAGCAAATTTCAGTATTGTTGCTGAAAGGGCTTCCAAATTTAAAGAGGGATCAGAAGAACAACAAATCAAAAGCTATATCCTTGCTAATGTAGACAAGTATTATTCCATCAGCTGTGTGGATCTGTGCTGCTTGCACACATTAAGGACCTGCCTTAGATATTGTTTGAACAGCAGTGGAAGTCTAGAACACTCTCAATCAAGCACTAAATGAAAGCTTGAATAGAAGTGAAGCAGTGAATAAATCTGATGGCATTGGTATCCATTGCCTGCATACGCTGAGCAGCAGAAAGGATAAAATTCATCGAACAAATTGCTTGAAGTGAATAATTCACTCAGCTTTAGCACTAAGCAACAGAGAGAGAAGTAAACATTGAAAAACTGCATTGCCAATTGTTTCACTCCATTCAGAGTGACCCGTGCTTTATGGTGACAGCTTGTGCTCTCTACTTAATGTTCTGAATCTTGTGAGATTCTTCTTTTTCATGAGAGTGACTGATTGTCAGTGTATCACTCACATACTTCTAATTCCTTTTATCAATTATCTCAGGTATTTATTTGACAAGTGTTACCTTCTCCTGGAGAAAAAATAACAGCCACTTTGAAAGCACATTCTGGGATTAGTGTTGACAGAATTACAGTTTCTTGCCTTTCAAAGCAAGTGATAACTCTGTAAAGGTCCTCAAATTACAGCCTATAGCAACGTTGGTAACAGCTGATCTGTCCTGATTAGGTTGAGTCAACTTGTCAGAAATCAGATTTGCTAGTTGTGTTATCAGTCCAGAAGGCACAGATACATCAGCAAAAAAGCAATTAATGTCCAGTTAGATCAGAGGGAGTTGTGATTCTGGAAAACAGTGGTGCATATGAAAGAATTTGTCAAAGTGTAAAATATTCCTGTTGTCACAAATGCCTGATAATGGTTGTACTGTCTGTAACTGGAGCAGTTTAGTACAGAGGAATACTGTAATTCTTACCATAGTTGCTGATAAGCATGATTGAAAGATCAAATTACTGTAGGCATGTTTTTAAAAGCAACCAGTACACAGGATTTTCCCTCTGGTTTTAATCTCTGACCACTGTGCAAACTGTTGTTGTTTTTGTTGTTGTCATTCTTAGCATCTGAAATTGAGGGTCCTCATTTAGGGCTTTTTGCTGTTCATTAGTAAATATTTATGTAATTCTGAATTACAGTATCAGTGATTCTTTTTGATACGAGCAGTATTATTGTTCAGTGATCCTCTACAGCATGCTTGTCCTGTTCTAGTCTGGGACTTCTGTCGTCCACTCAGAAGGCTTGAGAGCAGCCTTGGGAATGCTGTGCTGTCCAAGTCCCTGCTGGGGACACATTCAGCATTGCTTGGGGAGGATGCAGACTGGAGGTTGCATGTTAAGAGTAGCTCTCTCTTCCTTGCAAGAAAGTTTGTGTCCAAAACCATGTCCAGGCATTGAGAACAGAGCAGTTTGCTCCCCTTTGAGTACAAACAGCAGAAAATCGCTTCATCTGTAGCATGTACTCAATGACCACAGAGACCTGATTGAGGTCTCTGTTTTGCCTGCCCAAGCCATGCTCATGCTCCGTTACGCTTTTATGGATGCTCTTGGTGTCTCCCAAAGAACGTAATGTCATCCAGTAACTTCATTTCAAGTAGCTTGTGAAATTGTTGGCAGGGGGCTGCCACTTCTCTTTTGTGAGCCAGAGTATTCTGAGTGGTTGCAGCACCACGCATGGAGTTTTGACAGAGGGTGCCTGCTCTTCCTGCCTGCTGTCCCCAGCAAGACAACTGCCTCCTTGCCCACCGTGCATGCGCTTTAGTCTGTAGTGGGCATTAAACACATTGGAGCTGACAGAGAGAGAAAAGACAACATGTTTGTTCTTACTCTTGCGAGCACAGACGGTAAAGGGGGGAACCAAGATCAGGCCCAGGAAGAGAGAAATAGGCATCCTTTGAGAAGTTGTTTATCACATTGAAAGTGATGAAAGGTGCCCACCTCTTGCCTTTTCTTCAGGATTCAGCTCAAAATTGCCCACCTTTGCCTTGCTTCAGCCTGTGAGAGATTTGCTTATGTCTCTGACACTGGTTGTAGCAGCCACCTCATTTTGTTTCCTTTGGGCAATGGTTTCCCTCTTTTGGGAACTAAAATATTCTTTACTGTAGCAAACAAATTCCATTAAAAATCATGTGTGTGTACATGTGTGGAGAGGATAAATAGTTTTCCTCTGTTAGTGGCCATGGTTTAGATTGTGGCAATTCCCAGTCCTTTTCCTTCCTTCTTCTCAGAGGCTATCCAGATCTTGCCGTAAGCCACCAGAGATGTGAAGGAGCACAGTGTTTTGCCCCAGGTTCCTTCTTCAAAGCCCCTCCAGAAAGTTGCGGGAGGCTGCTGGAAACTTGCACATTCTCTTCTGCTCTTCTCTAATCTTGACTGCAGTTCCCAAACCCCTTTAAGGACTTTTTTCCTGGGCTTGCTTTAAACTTTTCCTTTCTATTAGTTCCTATCATAGTCTGTTTCCCAGCTTGCTCTGCCCTCTGCTCTTACCTGAACAGTCCAATCACACAGTCAATGCAAATATTCCAAGGATGTGAATTAGGCCTGTAAATCATTGTTCATGTAAGTGTTAGAAGATTTTAAAAGAAATATTAGTTTTACTTGCCTCCCATTTTTTTTTAAACTTTTAGTATGCAGTTCTGTCAAGGAACTGCAAGGGTTGTAAACTCACTGGGGTTTATTATGTTGGGGTTTTTTTGTTTGTTTGTGTGTTTGTTTTGGTTTTTTGGGGAATTTTTTTTTTTTTTTTTTTTTGTCTCAGAAAACTATGTTGCTTATTTAATGCCATGGCCCAAAACTGAAACTTTTTTAAAAACACCAATTTTTTTTTAGGTCTGCCATTGATATTGCCATGTTTTACAGCACTTCACTGTATACTGAGAAAAGCAGTTTTCTTCCCTTTGCTGCTTTCACTTTCTCCTTGCCTGTCAGCTCTGAGATTCTTTAATTTGTAGGGGAAAATAGATATGGGTCAAAATGGGTTTTTTAAGTCACTGGGCTGTGTTTACTTTGCTTTGCATAACACAGCACTATATACCAATATTTTAGCTAGCTTTAAATGTACCTCTATATCTGTATGGCGCAGCATGTAAAGATACTTATTATGCCTGGGAAAGAGCAGAGGTTTGTTAGTTCAATTATCCACCAGTGCTAATTAATTTGATTGCCAAGTTTGTTAGACCTAGACCAGTTATCTTTGCAGAACATTATTCTGCATTGGATGGATGTGCACTTGAAAGCCCAGCTTAACTTTTTCATGCAGAGATTCTGTGTCAGACCTGAAATAGCTCCTGTGCCTGTCTTTGCAGCTCTTTTTGTCTTTCTTCAGTATTTGATTTCTGTAGATGCAAGAACTTTACCTTCCTCAATTCTTTATCCTTGGCACAACATTCTAGAAAGGAGATACTATCTTCTTTCAAACAGCCACTGAAAATGTATGTTTTTCTCCTACTTGCTTATACCTGTCAGCTATTCTTTTGGTCTGTTATTATCTATGAACCCTACTCACATTACTAAATTCTGTGTTGAAAATTTAATGAGAAATGCTACAGAAAATGAAGATGTATTTTAATGTAACAAAAGCGTAAATTATATGTTTCTCTAGTCTGGCTTTTTGGCTACCACGAGATGGAGAGAAACCTCACACATATAAATGCCAAAAGACAGGAAAAGATTCCCAGGACCAAAGAAATGCTACCTGTTTTAAACTGCATTGAATTATAGTGAACAGAAACTAAGAAATAAACCCATAAAGTTCATTCTACAGTGAGAGGAAAAAGAAATTTGTTGTAATATATTATGCCCTGAATTGTTTGGTCAAGAAGTAAATAGGATTTAAACCAAACCAAAAAAAGCAAATAGGCCTAATGGGGCGGATTTTTTGTTTCCTTGTTGTGGATAAAGCATTCATTTCCAGTTAAGAGGCTTCTATCCCTGTAAAAGAGTAAATACTAGACTCTGATCCATTGTTGCCCAGGTTCTTTGTTTCTTAGAGACAAAATATTTCCCGAACAGATAAGAGAAACAAGTTTGATTGACAGCTCTTAGCAGAGTCTCATCAGCTGCTGTGCTGACAGCCTGGTGATGCGCACTGTGCTGATGTGGTAGGGACTGACAGGTGATTGACAGCCCAAGACTGTGGAGACAGGAAAGATGAAGCATGCTCAGTAAGAATAATGTGCAGTGTTTATGCAGCACTGCAGAGAATAGGAGCTAGAAAAGTTAACTCTTTCAGGGCAAAGTGCCACTGTAACGCATAACAGATGCAGTTGCCACTGTACAGAAAATTACAGCTTGTCTACATTTCTCTTCTGTTCACTGAATGCTTTCTGTCCATGGAGGAGTTATATACTGTGAGGAAGCAAAAGCATAAGCTATCACATTTGTAGCTGTAAAAAAATTTCATGTGTGGTAGGTATGATGGAGTCCTCAAAATGGATTTATTTAAGCCTATAGATGTAGAATGTATTGAGAGTTTCAGGCACTTTTTATAGGCTTCCATCACCCAATTTCATATGGCATTGCATAATGTTACACAGTAGAAATTTCAGAAGGAATGATTTGAGCTCTTTTGCTCTCCCTATCCCTAGGAAAATACAGTGATTTCAGTTTTATTGTTGCTCTGAGTCTGTAGTTGATTATTGAATATGTATTTTGTGTTATAATTTCTACTGCAGTTTCTATTTGGAGTGTATAATATAACTATACCATGTTTTGCATTATATGCCCTTTTTTGTTCATTTTCTCAATTTCATTCATGAACCCTGCTTGATTTTTCTTAATTTCTTGACTTTTAGATAGATAGATAGATAGATAGATAGATAGATAGATAGATAGATAGATAGATAGATAGATAGATAGATAGATAGATGGATGATAGATAAAGGTAGGGTTTTCTGGACAATAGTTTCAGAGTACAGGGGACTTTGGGGCCAAGTGGTAAAATCATCAGCTTTAAAGTACTTACCTAAGTTATTCTGTGTGCCTTTAGAATATATTACACAGATGTCTCAGATTTTACCACAGATTTTTTAATTAATACACAGTGAGTGAGCTGCAATAGATTCATTCTGCCTTTGTCCCTGTTTATAACCTGTGCAATGCAGGTAAATTTATAACCCTTTGTCGAAAAACTTTTACAGCGGTTAATGGTGGGAAACTACATCTAGTGGGTATTTCTTACAAGCAGGGCACATAGTATGGGAATAAACAGGGCAAGTTCACCACACATTACCCACCTGCATAACTATTGTCAAAAAGAGTGTTTTGAGAGACCAGCATGCTACCTGATCGCCTCAGGTTTCTATAAAACTGTCGTCTGGCTTCTCTCATGTAACTCTTAGAGAGTAAATTAAATTTGCCAAGAGAAACAGATTGTAGTATTTCCAGGAACGTGTTCTTTCCTTTTCCCTTTTTTATTTTTTTCCCCAAGAAATCTCAGTCATTAAACATGATTTGAGCACTCAGGTAGTACACAGTAAATTGGCCTTGCTTAGTAAGTGAGACATTATTTTGTGTGACTCCCTGGTCTTCATCTTTATATACCACTCTTCTGGTTTTGTAGGTTTGTTTCTTGGCAATACTTTTGAACTTAATTTCAGAACATAGATGAAAATGTCATTAAAATCAGGTATAACAGGTCCACAAGTGCCTGGATCATCACTAGCCCCTCCACCCTTCCAGCTGATGATGTCTAATTAATGATGACTTTCTAAAACTGATGTTTTAAAGTCTTATCAATCCATTCTACATATGCTTCGTTAAAACTGGGTATTAGTAAATTTTAGTAAGAGTATAAGCAACACACAAGTTAGTCAAATGCTTTACAGGTGCCTAAGTGTATTACACCCGTGCACTTGTCTTTATCACCCAAACTTTTGTAAGCCCATCAAAGAATAAAATGAGATTTGTTTGACAAGACCTATTTTACCATGTTGACTGGCATTAATTACATCCTTTTCACTACAATCTTTGTCAGTTAAATCCTGTATAATTTTTTTCACTATTTTGTCTGGATTGATATCAAGCAAGTGTATTATGTTATGCAGTTCTCTGGCTGTATAGTATCTCTTCTGAAATACAAGCACAACAGTAGTGGTTTATTTAAATTCCCTCAGAAGGCCGTTTTTTTTTTTTTTTTTTAAATTATTATTTTGTAACACTGGATAGAAATGTGCAAAAAATAAAATAAAATCTTAGAACTGCTAATTTCAAAACATTTAGTTCTCAGACATACTATTTAAGATCTATCTTAGCTGCTGACGGACTAAAAAGTACTTTTCATTCAAGATTAACATTCTTTCCCAAAATAGAACAAGAAAGCTTCTTATATACTGACATTGACCATTTTTCTCTTTCCAAATTAAATTAAGTTCTGAGTAAAATTCAACTTATTTTTGCTAACATACAGGTATGGAATTTTCACTGCCAACTTCATCATCTCATACTAGTATTTTATATATTTTATAGCATGTTTTTACATAACATTTCCCCCTTCTTTATCTTTGCTTTTATTTTCTATAGTCATCATCATCATCATGATTCTTTTACCTTCTACCTATTGCCTTCATTTTTCTAGTAACTTTTTTTGCCAAGTTGTTTTCTTTATCACATAATAGTTACATCTTGTGGATATCTTAGCAAGTCTCTTTAACAGATTCTTAATTTTCATGCAAGTTGTTCTCTGTATTTTCTCCAGTCAGTTGAGCTTTGGTGAATCCAGTGTTCTGAAGCACCAGCTGTATCTCTGCTACTGGCTGGGATTGCCTTTTCTTTGTCTGCACTGAATGCATGGTTTGGATGGCATTTTTACAGAAACATGTAGTCTGACTGGAGGGTGTCCAGGGGAAAGCAGAAGTCTTGAAATAAGACTTACTAAGAAAAATGAAAGAATTTGAGTTGGTTGGTCTACAGTCTACATGGCAAAAAGGAGAGGAGAAAATGGGACGCAATAACAAGACATATCAAGGAAAGGCATATGGTCTTTTTCCATATCCATGATGAGCAGAAGAGTGCTGGCCTTAAATTGCATTAAAAAAAAAAAAAAAGGTACATTGAGAGGTTAGTTCCTACCAATGAGAAAAATTAGGTGCTTAAACAGACTCCTTGGGGAAGCTGTGGAGCCTCCCCATAATCAAGGGTCTGTCTGACCTTCACTTCTGATTCCCTGATGTCATTGGTCCCAAAGCAAGTGCCAGCTTTCAGCCAGTTCAACCTCAGCCACCATAACCAGATCTGGAACACTTTTCTCATCTTGGATGCTAAACTTTCTGTGATTAAAAATGCCATACTATTTCTAATCTTTTAACAATAGGGATAATGTTTTTCTAATTCTGCTAATTATGCAATGTTTTTCACTTGACTCTTCCACCAGCTTCCTTCAGAAAAAGCATCTTTCTTTTCCTCCATGTTACTGAAGGTGTTGAAGAAATAATTTCTTCTAGTTCCTGATTTGAGATTAGCAGATATGAATTAGACCTTCACCTCTGCCAGCTGCAGTCTTGTTAGAGAGCATAATGTTCCTGCACCTCTGAGTTATAAATACCTATAAAATACAAAAAAGAGTTGCTTTACTGTAAAGTGCCATCCATGTGCAATGTTTGTTCATTGCATGTATGTACACACAACCTCAGTTAGGTACTCTGTGGAGAGGTTCAGAGAGGTTTTTTCATGAAATCTGTTCTATCAATCCCTTTATATCTGACAAATAATGCAATTTCAGGTATCTTCTCTTTGTAATTAAGCCAGTAATATAGATCAATATTGAATACCCTATGTCTGTAAAGTGGCACCTGGAAAAGGGCTGCTAATGTACTAAGGGCAACTAACTCTTAGTGTGAACATTGCACAGTTTTATAGAGCCTCTTTCTGCAATGACACACTGAAATTCCAGTCAACCAGACTGGTTCCGCTGCTGTATAAACAGATTAAGTGATAAGCCCTCTTTGGGAGAAATCATAATAGAATAGGACATGATACATTATAGGAGTCTGGGTTCCATTCAGGGAGCAGAAAAAATACAGGCAAATTTAACATGAAAGAATCAGAGTCTTCTCCCCTTCCCAATACAAATAATCCCTTTGTTGTGGTTGGCTTTTGTTCACCCATTTGGTCCAAATTATATAGCATTTAGTTCTTTCTCTCTGTGGGAGGTGATGTTAATAAAATGCTGGAAACCGATGCAAAATAATGGAAATCAATATCTTTTTACATCAAAATATTAAACAACTTTTCACTATTACAAACTCAGGTTAAATACTTTCTTTATTTTCTGTGTGCATAGTGTAAAGGCAATTGTGAGGAATTGGTCAGTACTTTTTCTGTTTTGCTGAATAACTGTGTTTGGCTTCAAATGGTGTTAGTACACTAAATTTATTTTTTTAATTGAGAAATAAAAATGTTGCTATACTAGCAGTATTTAATTTTTTTTCTATGGCATTGAAAATATTCAGTGGTTATTGCTTCAGCTTTTAAAATCATCAGATGACTTTTAAGATGACATGTAATATATGTTATGTTCTAGCAGAAAAATAATCTAACATAGTTACAAAGTTCCTGTAAGAAACAAGACTTAGTTAGAATATTCATGTTTCAATTAGTAGTCGGGATTTTTTTCCCCCCTGTATTTTTCATTTTGTTTCTTTTCTTTTGTTCCACTTAACATTGTTTCATATTCAGAAGTAAAACATACCACTTTATGAATTACCTAAGCAATACCATAAAAATATGAATGCTTTGTGGAAGAGGATATTTTCATATTGTCATCTTGTTTCTAGCCCAAAGAGAGGCATTTAACTAAGTACAGTAGTTTTATCCACAGCTGGTATAAACTATAATACTTCAGAGCACGTGGATTGCCTGGAGGTATTTGAAACAAATTTCCTTTTACAGAGCACTGAATACCTAAACAGTGGGCCATCACATTTTTTTATTCCCTTTTTGGATCCTCAGGTGTAGGTGAATCAGAACATCATTCATAAGGGCTCTGGGAACTTTATGTATATTATGATAATTTTATAATAAAGTCTATATTTTGTACTTAGTCTAAACAGTGCAGGTAGTGATGTTGCATACTTCGTGGCTTTAGCACACTAACAGGACAAAGCTTGTAGGTGCAGATGATCTCTTTTAAGCTCAGATAATAAAATATTTGCTCCTCTACCCACAAATTTAATCTCATAGACATGTATGCACAAACAAATAGAACATAGTCAAATACACAAAAATGCATCCTAATATAGTTAGTCCTATTACACAAATTATGCATGTTTGTGTTTAATGTAGAAATAAAATTTTAACAAAATTTTTACATTGTATTTCTATGATGCAGTAGTGCTGTTCCACATGATGCACCTTATTTTTAGGCACTAGGTATTTACTGTAGTGCAATATTTTTAAACGGCTTAGGAGAACACAATATGCAACATCACCAAAAATTATGGAATCTTTATAAAAATGCACTTAAACTGGGTCAGCTGCAGCACCATGATTAGTAGAAATAGACCCAAAAGCTGATTCCGGACACTGAGATACTGTTCCCAATTCCATATTGAAAGTTTCCTTGAATTAATGTAGTCATGATTTTATTTTCTTTTTTTTAAAGTCTGCTGTATATGAGAAGGCCGAGATATTATACAGTGGCTATCATTCTTTATCATATTGAATTCTGCACTCCAAATTATATTACCTTTAAAATGTTGCTGACATTTTGCTGTTCCACTATTCTGATCCGTATAAGTTTTATACCATAGTATTTTAAGTTCACTCTGGTGCATATAGCAGTGTAAGCAGTGCCTTGCATTTCTTGTTTCTTCTCTCCTTATTTTCTCAGAGAATGGGTTCTGTGATGTATTTGTTCAGGATTTTTCAAGACAAATGCACTCAATATATAGATGCTATTAAAAGTTTACACCAGAGAGGACAGTTTATAGGTATATGTATTGGATTTGGAACAGAATGATTGAGATTTGTGATTTTACTTTGCTTTTGTAGAGTTTAAACTACTCTTCTACTGAACTGCTGGGAATGTCCTGACTTTTGAAGGACATGTTCTGTGCCCAGCTCTGCCTGTGCAGGAAAAAGTGTTAATCCAGGTCCAGTGTTCCAGATATGCTCTTTGAAGGATTTTCCTTCAAGTAATTAAGAATGTTGATATCTTGATTCTATACTGTATGAGAAAGCAGGAGAAGGATTACAGGCTTGCTCTGACACACTAGAGACGGGCTTGGGCTGCTGAGGAGATAACACCGCAGTGCATGGCATTACCTGCAGCCTCGTGGTATCACTGTGTAGGTCTGTTTCGCTGCTGTCACCCAGCCAAGACACGTGGATCATCAGCCAGTAGTTGAGGAAAGTATATTACTCAAGGGCACTATCACATGCAGAGTCGAGGTGATGTCTCTTCAATATCTCTACTCGAGAATAAACTCCCTAAATGCAAGAGTTCCTTCAGCCAAAGGGGCTTGTGCCTTGACTACAGTGTCTTGAAAGTGCTATTCCTTCATTATCAGTGCTACCTTTTTCACACCATTCGACTTCAGACATCTGCTTTTCATCTGTAGCTCAGGCTAATCTTAGAAGTTTACTATTTTGGATACAGTGCAGTAATGTGTGCAGGGAAACACCAGTGGATAGCTCTCTGTTCAACAGCAGCTTTTGAGTCAACACAATCAATGCAGCTCTCTGTGTACCTGAAAGTAGATGTTGACCATTTTGTTGTATCTGTTAAAAATCCATTACTACCATCTTCATATCTCCATTTGGCTATGGAAAAGGCTTTTATATACACTTTTATCTAGTCCAGAAATATTAGTACACTGTGTAATTCAATTTTATTTTTGTCTTTAATGTCTGAACCTGAATTAATACAGCATTACTTTTCATCCTGATATCAATCTTGTTCCTTTCATTCAGATCCAAATTCCTTTGTAGTACATGATTTAATTCACTAAAATGAGGTAAAATGAAACACTGGTCCAGGGAACATTACGCTAACATATTTTTGGTGACACATGCGATAGCAGCAGTCTGCTGTATAACTCTTTTTGTTTCCTTCCCCTCTTTTAGTTGCTGAAAGATTAAGATTTTTTCAGTCTCAATATACCTCAATATTACCTCTATTTGTTCCTCCCCCACTCGCACCTTTGGCCTTAAGAAAAATCAGTTCATTCATTATTAAATGGTATTAGAGAGATTAAAAATACACTTTGCTTTAAGAAAATCAAGTTCTTGGGGGGTTTTTTAAGCAATTTTGAACTCAAAATAGTTTGGTATTCCCTAACTGTGGATCTGTGCTTTCTTTTGTGGCAAATTTGCTTTGATTTGACAGCTATTTTTGTTTCAAGATTGTATGCACACCAGGTTTTCTGCTGAGGCTTGGCTCTTAGGGACAGTTGCACATGCATGGCTGGCTGTGCATCAAATTCTGTAATCCAAAGGGATGCTCCAGGTCATGGTCTT
>VXBX01002127.1:558373-582047 GCA_013400415.1 Scytalopus superciliaris | reverse complement strand
GAAGAAGAAGAAAAAGGAAAAGGTCCAGGCAAAGAGATTTTGAACCAGAATACAGCCTTGCACCAAGAAAAGGTGTATCAAGCTGGGAGAACAAAGGAATATCTGTCCTTTCCAGTTGCCTCTTTTCAATATATTCAATATTCTGCTTTTCTTCATTATGCATGCACAACTAATAGAACTAGTTAATTGTTTTAAAATGTAAATTAAATAGAGGGTGTCTTATGCTGAGAAGGGTTAAACTTAGTTTAGTAAAATGTGCATGACCTGTAAAATGCATTTGTATACAGCATGGGAATTATATTATGATAGAGAGAAGGTTCTTGACTAAATAAAAAGAAAAAGTCTGGACAATACATCCCAACCACCTTCAGAAATGTAGAGTTTGTACTGTTAGTACTCTCAGGGGCAGCTTGTTGATTTAATTTACAATCTGTTGTGCTAGTAGCTGGATGCTACATTCACATTAAAAAGCAGTGCAGTGCAGCAGGGGCTGTGGTGTTGAGGACGACATCCACATGGCACATGTTTTGCAGAGGTTTATTTCAGACTGGGTCCAGTCCAGTCTAGTGAGATAATGGCCTGTTAGTGGCTGGCATGCATTAGGTCCATTCCTGGAGTCCGTGTGATTACCTTCTTGTGAAGGGCATGCAGTTTGTAAGACTGGGGACCTCTCCACAACACAGACCAAAGCAGGGTGATTCAGCCACTGTCTTCAGTTGAAAATCCCTTAACTGAGCTAAAAAGTGAGTGTGAGTTTAGGTATGGAGAAGGAACCTGTTTGTGATAATGTCTGGCATCCTGGGTAGAAAAGTTCATTTAATTTTACTTTTTATATAATTTAAAGCATAGAGGTAATAGCCTTCTGCTCTTCTCACTTGCATCCTTGAAAAGCATCTTAGTCTTGGAGGAGTCTATTCTACATATTCAGCAACAGTCACATTCCTGTGATAATGCTTTTCTCTGGTCTGATGACAATTCCTCTTCCTCGAATACTGGCTTGATTTTTTTTTTCCCAGAGATGTGGGGAAGATAGACTATTCAGAACAGTCTCCCACCCTTTTTACCTATTTTGAACTTTGTGAGGTCTGCAGCCTTGCTCTTCTGCTGTGTCTCAGCCCCTCCAGTGCTGCTGACCTCCCTCAGAGTAACCAATAGCCAGGCTTGGCAGGAGCTTGTTTTTCTGCTCTAGATCCACTTCCCCCACGCTGAATCAAGCAATTAGCTCAAGTTGACAGTCCTAGAGTGCTGTATGGAAAATCCATTCCTCAGGGAATGGGGTCATCATGTGTGTTCTTGACGTACTTTGAAAGCCAGTCTTAAATCCCAAAATGCTTTCTTCTGAAGTTTCTTTCCCCCCATCAATTCTCTGTAGTAATAACAAAGACAAAAGACCTATTTAGAATCTGATTGTGTGATTTTACAGTGAAGAGCTCAGATATAATAAATATAACTTTGGCTGCTCCTAGCAATAACTTTTTCAACAGAATGTAACAAATATGTCAGTAGATATACTGTGGACTGCCATGACTTCAAATTAGTATTAATATACCTTGATATGTCTCTTGATTGTAGGAAAGTGCACGCATATATTTAGATTGTAGTAAATTTGTATACTATCAAATTCATTTGTGCAAATATATGTGATCGTGTAATTACAGTCTGCATTATTGCAATACAGATGCACAGGGAAGCATGATTAAGATTGTGCTGTCAACTTCAATTTGAATATCCCCTGGCATCTGAGCACACTGCAATGCAACATTAGCTTTTGGTGAGGCTTTTGCTGCAGTTTCTAGAATTAGGATCAGTGCCTGCTTCTCTTTGGCAAGTCATTGCTATCCTAGACACAGGTGTGTGGACCTGGTCATTCAGAGTGCATTGGTCACCTGCAGCATCCAAAGGAAGTAACAGAAATGAATGCAATGTCCATGGGGAACATTAGCCAGTACCTACAATGTCAGTGTAGGTTCTCAGCAGAAGTGGTCAGTGAAAGCTATGACAGTGCACAGAGTAGAGCTTCCTCTGGACCTGACATCCACTAGGGCATCTTGCTACAAGAAAAAAGTCACCTGTGAGAGAGTTAGCAAGGATCAGCATTTATCATTACCCAGCATTTAGATGTCCTTCTAGAAAGGAGGCTAATGTCCGTATTTTATTTTTGTTTGTTTGTATAGTGCACCATGAGATAGTCATTCAATTCTGTTTAAGCTGAATGATTGTTTAAAGACATTTTAGTATCTACTGAAAGTGCTAGTTAATATGCAGAGACAGTAAACAAAAAATGTTGTTTACAGGGAGCATGTTAAAGCCATTTTTAAGCACGGCTTTAATGAGATAATATTGGCATGTGAGAATTTTCTGGTTTGCATGTCTTGCCAATTGAGTATTCCACTTCTGTCACTTCTTTTTTAAAGTAAGGGTTATTGCAATTGCACAACATATAAAATTTGTCTTTATGAAACTGATACATTTACTCACCAGACCATGACACATTTCTCTAGACCTGTTGATAGGATCTAAACTGTATTTCTTCTGTGTGCTTTCAATTTTCAACCAAAAGTTAGCAGGATTGAAAAGAACAACCATGAGTCCTTTACCATGAATTTTTGGAACAGTACTAATATGAGACAAAAAGAGCTGGAAGCCTGCGTCAGTGTTCCAATAGCATGTCCAGTGTTTCATGTACATGTTACTATATGATTTTCATTCCAACTGAAAAACATTATAGATTTTGGTTTTGCAAGCTGTTGAAGTGCTCATGTCTTTCTCTTCTCCTTTTTTATAACAGCATAGTTATACTATTTTTGTCACTGTTTTAATTTATGAAAAATTAAATTTTACATGTCTAGCTAATTTAGTTATTAAGGAAGTAACAAAAAAAGAGCATCCTAATATACTAATTCTATTGAAGTCAATAGTGTTTGGGAAAAGCAGGGGTTTTGGCATACACTCTTGTCTTACCTATGCAATGATGACTCAAAGGGAAAAGACCAAATTTTTCAGAGGCGGAGAATTCTTACTTTTACAAGTGTTCATATATCCATTATATACAGTTATTTGAGGAAAACAAAAATTGTTATTAAAAACACTGGTTTATGTGTTTAGAGTCTCACCATCATTTATGAAACTTATACATTTGCTTTTCATAAAATAATTATTAGTGTTCCCAGGTTTCTGGCACAACTGACTTGGTAAAATGTCATGTACATATAGCTTTCCTATTTGAAAAGCTGTCTAGGAAAGATAATATTTGATTGATTACTTATGAGTAAACCTACTATTTCAGACAATGTAGCTGAATGTTTTTTATGCAAAAATATTAAAATGCATGGTTCTTCTAAGCAAAGATAGGCCAAAACATCAGTAATTATAAGTCTTTATGCAGGTTCACAGCAATACAGCAGTTCTCTTTCATTTGATAATTACCTTGTTAAGCTAGTGTCCAGCTAGCTCTGTATCCTTTAAAGAAAAATAATCTTCCCATTAATTCATGGTAGAGCTGCAGCACTTTTCATCAAAATATTGGTCTGAAATTTTAACTTAGTTTTCAATTTTCTGGACTGAAGCAAGCAGCTACTAATCAGATTTCCTCTTCTTCTTTTGCCACTCTATTTTTCCTTTACTTATTTCTACTATTATACTTCAAATTACACCCTATTTAGTTCACAGAATCATAGAATCATGGAATGGTTTGGGTTGAGAGAGACCTTAAAGATCACCTGGTTCCAACCCCCCTGTAATGGACTGGAACACCTTTCACTAGAGGTTTCTCAAACCCCCATCTAGCCCAGCCTTGAACACTTCCAGGGATGAAACATTTGGGGTTTTTTTGGGCAACCTGTTCCAACACCTCACCTCATTGTAAAGAATTTCTTCCTAATAGCTAGTCTAAACCTACTCTCTTTCAGTTTCAAGCCATTATCCCTTGTCCTGTCATTACATGTCACTTGTAAAAAGTCCCTCTCCAGCAATCTTGCAGCCCCCTTTACGTAATGGAAGGTGCTTTAAGGTCTCCCTGGAGTCTTCTCATCTCCAGGCTAAACATCGCAACCCCTCAGCCTGACTTTGTAGAAGAAGTACACCAGCCCTCTGATCATCTTCCTGATTTTGTCCAAGTCCCTCTGGATGGCATCCCTTCCCTCCAGCGTGTCAGTCAAATCACACAACTTGGTGTCATCTGCAGACTGGCTGAGGGTGCGCTCAATCCCACTGCCCGTGTCACCGATAAAGATACTAAACAGCACTGGTACCAGTATAGACTCCTGAGGAACACTATTTATCCACAACCCTTTGAGTACGACCATCCAGACAATTCCTTATCCTTGAGTGGTCCACCCATCAAATCCAGTTTAGAGACAAAGATGTCATGTGCTATAGTGTCAGATGCTTTGCACAAGTCCCAGTGGATACTGTGAGTATGTCTTCCCTCATCACCAATATTGCAACCCTGTCATAGCTGCCCGTGTTTGGACGAGTTCTGCCCAGCGCTACCAGTACTACATAAAGGAGAAGAATTCTCTGTCTCAGTATAAACCAAAGAGTAAGTGATTTTTTTTTGCCTGTTCGTTTCCCTTCTAACTCTGGTTGTTAAAATTTAAAAAATAGAAAAATATATATCAACTTTTTAACTCATCACTTATTTTTCAGAGTAAAGTTAAGCATGTTGTAGAGATGGCAGGTAACACAAGAATCATTTAACAAAACATATAAAACTTTCCTTGGATGATGTGAAAATGTCTACAAATCCTCAAAGGGAATTTTATTTCTTTTTTTCCTATTTCAAATGTAGTTCAGACTTCTTTAGTGGGATTGCCGAGAACCATTGACAGATCTAGATCAGTGGAAACCTTTCTTGAAACTTACATTTTCTTCTTTTTCTTTTACCAGAAGAAATCTAACTTGTGCTCACTGAGAATAACAACAATCAGGTTTATCCTGTTGCTGAACTAGCTTAAATATAGACATCTACAAGGACAGCAATAATGAATCTCAGCTAATATCCTGTTTATTCTTACAGAGCTTTTGTATAGATTCCTTTGCTGTCACTGAAGATGCTTTTATGAATTCTGTAATGTATTTATCTTTCAAAACAGCAGAGAAACTTTCATCTGTGTGCCATCATTACTATTTACAATTGCAATGGGACTAAAGATGATCTTCCTCAAGTTTCCAATCTCAGGTGCTTCAAAACTGCAAGAAGTTATTTCAGGAATGATATATTTAATATAGGTTATTAAATCTGATGCCTTGAATTTCTCAAGATATGTCATGAGCAACTCAAGCTCTTATTTGTTTTCTCACAGACCACAATGAGAGCATCCTTTTATTTGAAATCAACCCAATTTTATCCATTGCCAAAAGTGCAATGGAAATTAGTTCAGGATGGCTGGAAGGCCATAAGATGCTTTGCTAAAGGTATATCTCTTCAGAGTCCTCCATTCGGTGTCTAGACATGCTGCAGAGTAGAAAAGTCCAATTTTCTACCTAAAGGGAAAAAAAAAAAAGGTGTGGGAAGGGTGGGTAGTGATGTTTCAAAGTCCTCCTTTGCTTTTACTTAAGATGACATCTTAAGCAGTCAGTTCTTTTTTGACAGTTCTTGCTGTATGGCAGTAGAGTGCCCAGTTCCCTCATACACTTTCACATCCTGACCTTGTGCATAATCTGCAAACATGAAAGTGGGAGAGGGCAGGAAGGGGCTCTGGCCTGTTGCATCCCCTCTGTGAAGGACTCATTACCCTTCCCAGCTCCTAAACTGCCAGTGCATAGTACCATGCTGTGTGACATCCAGAAGTACCTCTCAGCAGCCTCTGGGACAACCATAATTCCCATGTGGCTGGAAGCTGAATTGGCTCTAGGAACTGCTCCCTGCCTCTTACTAGAAAGAACCATCTGTTTTTCCTGTTGGGGAACGTTTACATTTCAGGCATTGAGCCTGCCTTCCCCTCACCATGCACTTTTATGCTTATAGTTCCACGGATCCATAGATGATGATGTTTTAAGGTATCTTCCAACCCCAACTATTATATGATTCTATTATCCTTGAAATGCTTTGAAACTATGATTTTACTGATTCATTCCACCCAACTGAGCCATCTGTTAGAAGGTATCTGGATTTGCCTGGTTTGGGGGTTTAGGATTCTTTTGTTCTTAATTTTGGTCCAAGTAACAAATCCACAAGATTCAGTCCAGACTTCCCTTCCCTGTTCAAACCACAATACACTGCTATGCAGAATTTTACTGAAGACCACCTGCCTTTCATTTGAAGTTTGATCAGACTGTGCTATTTCTTTTAAGTTTAATGGGATACAAGTGTTCATTAATGGTACATCTCTGTGAGCAGACAAGTATCTTTTGGAATTAAAAGAGCGCCACACTTCAGAATCTCAGAAAGTGTCACAGTCTACAAATTTAACACAGTTGGAAACAGTTTTCCTACTCTCGTTTTTGTGGTATTTGGGCATATAAGCTCCTCCCAGCTCCCTCCCTGTTACCTGCCACTTCATCCCTTCCTCTCCAGTGCATAAAAAGAGACAACAGGGGCCCTACCACAGGAGCAAATTATTCTTCTATGTGGAGAAAGAAGGTCACTGCTGGGGCTGGCCAGGGAAATGGGACCTGGGACCCTGCGGGGTCCCTGTTGTAGGGGAGAATGAGGGATTGTAAGGGTTTGTAATATCTGCCAGAGGGGTAAACCCAGAACAAGGAGGTAGGAGAACAACAGATCACAAATACTTTTGTGTGTTTATTGCTAACATGTAATTGAGGCTCAGTATTTGGCTTATAGAAAGTAAGAGCCATGCAGGGAAACCTAGCACCTGAGAAACTTAGGGATGCTCCCTAGACTGTTGTGGGGTCTGTTTAAAGTATACATCAAGATTTTTGAGTGTTCTGAGGTCTTATCTCTTGTGAAAGACAATGTATGACCTGGATAAGTAATATGCTAAAAACTCTAGAAATAATTAGTCCAATATGAATTGTTTTGCTCTAGTGATATATAAACAATATGAAAAAAAACCCTACAAGTCCTGAATTGCCATTTATGAACTGTCACTGCAAACTCAGATTTTTTTCTATAGACCACCCTTCCTAAAAGCATTGGACAGGGTGCTGCATAGTTAGAAAATTATTTCTTTAGTTAACCTCTAACTTTTCTGGTATTGTCATCTTTGCCACATTCTGCCTCATTTTGGATAAAAGGCACTGTAATAGCATGGGAACTGCATCTTTCTCAGGATCTGGAAAATTGCCAAATAGCATGCTAAGTTCCTTATCATTCTAAGAAATCAAATCTGATATTAAAGTCAGAGTCAATGAGGTCTAGCTATGTAACCAGAAGTTCAAAAGCATGCATGACCAAAACTGGATCTCTTGTGAGTTGTACAGCACCATAAAATGCAAAGCAGCTATTTTTCTCTTGCTGTAAATCCTGCTTGAGGTCTAAGAAGAATTCATGAATCTTGCACAGAAACAAATCTCTCTTTCACATTGCCATCAGTAGTGCTGCATTTTCTACAGCAAAATACAAATTAATTTTATGTAGCGCAGAGCTAAAATTTGAAGGTAATAAAACCTCGCAGGTTGCTTCTAATCTTCTGTGTCTGACTGCATCATATTATCAATGGAGAAGAGATAGTTTCCATTTCAGCACACAGTCTTTTTCAGATTTTTATTGTATAACCTCTAGTTTTTATGAGGAAGATTACCATACTCTCATTTATTTTGTCTCTGCCACTTTCATCATCCTGGAGGTTAAAAATAATACAGTGATTCCTGTCCAGTAACTGTGCTGAGAATTTGTGCTTTTACAAACTTTAATTCATAAACAAAATCTGTAGATAATACCATGCAAACAATGTATTGTACGTGCTTAATAAAGCTGCTGACTTTTGCTATGATTTCTGACTGGAGCTATACCACAACAAGTGGAGAAGGTCTAAGGGATGCAGATAGCAAAGGATCAAAATCTTGTCTACTCAGATTGTGACAACTAATTCAGGTAAGATTTTTTCTTTTGGACAAGTTCAGATGCTTTCTTTGATTTTCTGTCCTAAACCTTGCCACACGTGGGAGATGGATATCAGATAGCTCGAACTGTCTTTCCACATGCGCAGGTACTGGGAGCTTCCCAGCTCATCAGAGTGTTCTCTTCTTCACAAATCAACTGTAAAGAATTTCTAGTTGACCCTCTTGCAAATAGAGGTCCATGTACGTCTCAAATGGAATTAGATGGTGTGAATTTTGGTCATCATGTTTGCAATAAAGTGTTTGTCTTTACTTGCAACGCCAGTCCTAATTATTATTATATTCTGGTATCTTCATTACTTATTACCAAGGCAGCGCTTTAGACTGTGAGGATTATGAACACGGACAATGGGTTTCCACAACAGGATCCTAGAATATGTTATAAAACCTTAAAATGTGTCTGAAGCCTTAAAAATAGCCTTCATTTTCAAAATTCCAAAACATCTAATTTTCCACAAAATCAGTGAAAGTTACTTGCGTGGTTCAGGGAAGGATTGTCATAGGCACACGGAGGAGATAAATGCTGCATGATGTGGCAAGCCAGTGTGAGGCGGCTGATATTACTAGTGCAGTTGAAAATGACCTGTATATCAAAGCACATTTAAAGAGCAAATCTGTGCCATGGAAAAAGCTTGTCATGCAAATTGCCAGCATTTTCACCCATTAAGTTTTTAGCATCTAGGATACCTTTGAATTATAATTCTAAGTTTCCTATAGGTGCGAAAGCCTTTTAGAGGCAGAAGATAAATGCTGGTGTCTCTTTCTGTTATTAAATGTCTGATAGAAAAGGGCAATACTTGTTCAATCACATGGCAGTTGTGCTTCGGATTTGTGAGGCCAAACTGTTAATGATTCATAGCTGTCTCATTTCAGATAGGAGAGGTAACCTGTTCAGTCCTTGTGAAAGACCAAGTCTTTTCTGTACCACTTCTTCAGTCATATCTTTTGCTGGAGTAGTGACAGCCTGTGTAGACTGCATCACTTTGTCTATGTCTGTCATTTGTCTTGTAACTGTTAGGTAACAATATAAATACATGGCTAAGAAAATATAATTGATTGAATTATACAATAATTTTATTAGCTGACACAAAAATCAACTTCTACACTTTTTCCCCCTAGAGAAATACCATGACATTTGTGTAGATGTGAATTAAAAATGCCATATAGATAGGGCCTGGACTTCTGAACTCTGTTGAAAATGGAATACATATAGCTGTCAAAAACAGTAACCAAAAACTAGTCAGTGAGGAGGCAGATCTGTCATTCAGACTGATTGGGCTTACATATATTCACCACTTTCTGTATCTTGAACTGTGCAGTATTTGATCGTCCAGACGGCTTTTATCAACTGTTCAACTGACAGAAGTCCATTGGAAACTGGCCTAACTGTGTTTGAATTACCTTGCTATGATTCCTCAGGCACCCGAGGGCGGCTGTTAAAGGTTGAATCCGATTCAAGTCTGTGCTCATGTCAGACTACGCAGGTGTTACTTCTGTTTTTATTTGTTTTATCTGATTACTTGTTTGAGAGAAATTGTCAAATAAAAAAAAAATCTCTTACAACTTCTTTTAGCTAAAGAGAGAAGAATTTATTGGAATACATACTTACTCCTTCTCTTATGTCAGTTTTGTTTTCATACCATTGAAATACACATCCTTAATTAAGTTTCATTTTCTCTAACAGCTACTTGTCTGTGCTACTCCTGAAGCAAGCCATGCTTGAGTCTTTGCTTTATATATTCTAATGATTTAAAAAAAAAAAAATGGAGGAAATTTAAACAGAAGCACCTGATTTACAGTAAAAAGTTCTATAAATATTACTGGCTTAAATCAATTAAGCAGATTTTATTTTGATATTTCATGATTCCCAAAGTTCTGTGCCTATTTCTAAAGGGCTGCTCTTGCTGTTTACCAGCACTTAAAAATTTACAAAGAGCTAAGACTTATTTTATTAGTAGATTTAGCTCTGTTTCCTTGTCCTTTTCTGTTTGTGAGATGAGCCTGTCTGGGAGTGGACTATTAGCTTACCCTGCTCCTTCTGATGTGTGTAAATGTAAATGGGCTTCTGCCTTCATGTAAAAGGTGAGGCTCTTAGAACATGGATAAATTGATAGGAACTCAGTATCATAATGCATGTGGTGTGTTACTCAAGTTAAAAATCATACACAACATGAAATGCAAATGGCACTGTACATCCAAACCACTGCTATGAATGTAAGACTCACTGTGCTCAAGCCCATAATGAAAAAGCACCTTTCTCTATTCTGCAGACATCAGAAATCTGTGTATGAAATTAGATGCTTATTTCTGTTCCATATTCTGTGCATGTGTGTATGTGTATATTTTCAAGAGTCCAAAAATCGTAACTCATGTCTGCAGTTTTATTTGTAGTGCAGTCTCTGAGTGGACAAAGTTCTAATATACACAACAGAGGGATATTTAAACCTCTCAGCAATGCATAAGTTGTAAGTCAAACTTTATAGTCTTTGGATCAAACCTGTAGGAAATCAGTCTGAAATCAGGGAATGCAGTGACTGATTGATTAATCTTTTCAGCAGAATTTTATCCTATGAGAAATTGTTCCCATCTAAAAAACTGAATTCTGGGTGCTGGGATCTGAATTTTACACCACATTGGTTTCCCAGGTTGTCACTCATTGGCTTGGGGCAAGTTGCAAGCCTAGACTTACACCCGTGTGAAATGTGCATTGGGCTTTTCATGCCTGAATCTAAGCTTAGCTGTCTAGCTCTGTTTTCCTGTCTCAATTGGCAAGGAAGTGGAACTGGAGAGCATCACAGTCGATATCCTGAATCCCAAACAAATCCCAGTGCCTGCTAGGAGAGCTCAGGCATAAGTTTAGCATCTGTGATCACTTCTCATGTTCTGGGTTACACATGGGGTTCTACAAAGGAGGTTATCTATAAAGAAATGGGGAAAACATCCACATGCTATCAAACCAGGTACTGTAGTTAATTTGGGGAGGCGTTTGAAATAGATTATGTGAGTGCAAATATTTGTGAGAGCTGGTCTTGGCTATTCACTGATTTTAAACAATTGGATGACTGTCTTACTGCTTCCCTAGGTGCTAAAAATCAACGATAATGCCAGATTGCTTCATTCATTGTTATTCTAGAAAATCCCTAATCAAAACAAGTATAAGTGCTGATGTGTGCTCAGTGGTGGAGTTTTGTGTGTTCCTTGGAAATATGATATTCCCTGGAGAGAGAGGAAAGGATTAGAAATGATAACCACTTTTTAAATACATCAGCTTGCTCATGTGTGTGGTGTTTTTTATCAGCTTTACAGCAAAAGCTTCATTTGATTTGTGCAGGGATGTGGATAATAAGGAGAGAGGCCAGTGAGCTGATTTTTGTAGTCTGTTTGTAGCTTAAACAAAGATCTGGGATTTTGTGGATAAAGACCAACTGAAATACCACAGATTATGCAGCTTTGTTTTTTTTGGTTTTTTTTTCCTAAGATTTGTTAATTTTCCCCTCACACAGCCTGATTTTCATCACATGAAAACAGGGAGTTTTAAAACAGAATTTGTGGCAGAACTTCATTAAATCCTGCTCCTTGACTGTAGTTGATTCATTGTATTCAGGAAAGTGACACAGTTAGACATTCTTGCTTTTGTGATAAACAGGGTTTAAACTTAGACCACCATGACATTAGCAGGCACAGTTCTCACTGCAAAAATGCCACTGTTCTGGATAAAATCCTTGAAGTCAAACAAGAGGTGGAGCAAGCTGCCGCAGTTACTGGAGGGTGAATATAAGTCAGTGGCATGGCTCCAGTTTTTCTGTGACACAGTTAAAAAGCTTAATGAAAACTGTTCTGCCTTGTCTCTTGTACAGGAGAGGAACGCACAGCCCTGCCAACAGATTTCTCAGTGCAGGCAGAAGTAGTATTTTCCCTTTTTTTATTTTATTTCTTGTTAGCATTGTATTCTTTATGCTTAAGTTAGGATCGCTTGAATGCAAAGTGGCTTCTGGATGCTGAGAGCTAAGTGAGAATTGCTGTTAAAGACCAGCAGCGTGGCTCCTGCACAGACTCTGCAGTTCACAGCTTGCTCTCTTGTGAAGCTGAACCAGATGCCTTCACAACAGAGCTGGGACCTCCTGCATTGGACATTAGCTGGAAGTGCAAAGAACCAGATAAATAAAAAGCATCATAGAGATGCTCTGCATGAAAGTATTTGTGTTATTTTAAAATGCATAGAAGAAAGCTAGGCAAGCGCAAGGCGGAGTGGCAGGATAACACATCACTTTAGCTGTACTGCTCACTTGCTTACCCTGACAAAGTTTTTTTTGTCAACTGTTGGAAAAAAATGGATGTTTTTAAAATTAATTTTTTAGCTTGGTCTAGAATTTAGCTTCTTTCAGAACCTGTGATAGGCACGATGGTCACATTTATTTTTAAATTCCAGTGGAAACAAATATAGGAATAAAATCATGTTTCTGTGGAGCACTTGGAAAACAGCTTTTTCATCCACCGGTACATGACCACGTGTAAATTATGTTGACTAATAGTTGACCAAATGAAGCTGAATCTGCAAGGAATACTTCCATTGCAAAGAAAGCTGCAAGGAGTAACTCAGCACTGTTCTTGCAGGCAGTGTGATACAGTGGGCAGAGCTCTGGCACAACTCTGGGGGAGCATGAGGAGGCATGGGTCTCAACTCTTGCAATTTGTAAATCAAGTAAAGCAATGCTTTTGACTTACATGTTTTAACTTTTCTGATAAATGATTTATATAATTTGAATTTTCAATGAGCCATCTTTGTTGGTTTTTTTCCCTTTAAGCAGGAAATAGCAAATTGAAAGTGGTGGTACAGGCAAAAACGAAGCCTTCTTAAATAAACTAGAGCTACTTGTAGGAAGATTGAAGCAGCTGTCAGTGACTTAGAACAGCTAAAAGATGGGAGCTGATTTGCTCTTAATAGCTAGACTGTCCCTCATTTTAGAAGACTGCTAGATATTTTCAGCTTATGTTTGCAAATGTGCCATCTTTGCTGTAGTCTTATCATACCTCATGTACAACTTACACCCTGATGAGAGATTTTTGAGGACAGCTCAGCCTGAATGATCAATTACTGCATATTCAATCTGTAAAGCACTTTGGGTTCTTTGTGAGGTTAAGATGCTCTCTGAGTTTTCCAGTACTAAGGGTCAGACTCTGATGCTAGTCCTCATATTAGCTAGTACCTAATCCTGTATCATCTTCACTGGGGATGTGTGTGGAATGCAATATTATGAAACGTGAGTTAAGGTAGCTGACGTAATCCTCAAAAGAATACTCATCAGTATATAATAGATATGTTTTTTATAATATAGTATATAATATATATGCCTTTTAAAAAAACATTTGCTATACAGGAAGAAGAAAATTTCAGAAAATAGCATTCAAAGCTTTCAAAAATACAACTGCTAAGACCTCTACTTCCAAATCATCAATAAGCTTCTTTTATTTTTGTGGTGTGCTTTTGAACGGTACCAGGCTGTGAGTTTAGATCATTTTCAGTTCTCTTGCAAGTTTCTGGCCCCAAAACACAGTTCTGAATGACCTGCTTTTTATTTTGCTGATTTTGAAAGTACTGACATGGTGGGGCTGCTGTTGAGGGACTGCCAGCCAGCTGCCATCCTTAATTATAGCTGGACTTCTTCGGCTTCAGTAGAGTAAAGTCACAAAGTCTCTTTAAGAGCCCTTTTTGCTCTACAGGAAATGTCATGTTTAAGGTATAGTAGTGCATCTGTCATGAAGTGTTCAGTTATGGGGCAAAGCATTGCTAAGGGAGGTAAATTTGGTCTCTGGGAAGCAGATGAAATAGAAAGTAAACTAAGAGACTCCAGCATAAATGAAAGAAAAGTTTCAAAAGGGTGATTGTGATTGTGATTGTGATTGTGTGAGATAAACCCTGTGTTGCTGTGACTTTCTTACTGCTGGCCATTAGAATTCAGGGTCAGGTTGTGTTGGATACAAAAAGGTATACACTGAGACTTAATCGAAAGGGAAAAGCTTCCAGTGGGACCGGCTACAGCCCCAGACTAGGCAGGGGTTGGTATGGCCACATTCATGCCATAGGATCTGAAGCAGAGGCATATTGCACAACTCAGTGCTTCCTTTCGTGTTTATGATGAGTGTTGGCCAGTGTGGGCTTTTAAACTGCTCCTGCCATGCATGGTGAGGGACCCCTTGCTCCAGGCATGGACAGCCTTCCTGGGACACAGTCTTTTGGGTAGCACCAGAGGGAATTAACTACCAGAGATTTAGTCTTGCTTGCTCACCAGAAGGTTCCCATGCAACTATGTCCTGTTTTTTAGGAAGTGGGTTATCCTGGCTTAGCTCAGCATGTTGACTTCATTAGAGGCCTTTGAAGGTATCCATGTGCTTGTGCCTGCTGGTAGAATAGGGACTCTGTGTCTCCAGACCTTGTTTTGTCTCAGGCCAGAAGCAAAGAATGCCCCAAAGTTGGGTAACAGTGCCAATCCTTAATCCTCTGTATTTCCCAAGTGCTTCTTCCAAGAGTGCCAACCAGCAGGGAATCATTTCTGTCTTGCTGTCTTGTTTTGTGTGTTCCATTGATCCACTCAGCACTTCGGAAATGGTAGAAACATGACCTTTCCTATGAATTTTTAACATAGTCTTGCAAACTCGTCTGCCTCTGCAAACCCTAGAGGACTAAAGTCAGAGCAGCTCTATAGGGTAGCAACATTTGTTAGCATAGATCATCCTGGCAGAATTGAAGCCTAAGTTTTTTCTGATTCTTTTAGAAATATGCAACAATTTTAGGATTTTTTATTTTAAGTGTGTTAAGGAGAATCAAATTTTAACCAGTGCTTTAGATTAGCTTTCTGACCATATAACAGTAATTTCAGCCTGTCCTTCTTCGTATATAATGTTAATTTTTAATGCTTCAGGTTGCAATTTGGAATAACATTTTATGACATTCTATTACTGTACATCAATATGACAAGATTCCACTATTAAAGTTAAATGTTTTAACACATATTTATAGTTGGAAATAATCTCTATTATTGTGAGATTATTTAGCAATAAATACAAACAGAAATAAGTAAATTTTATCTGTTGTTAAAATAGTTTGTCATTGTTAAACAGAATTTCTATTATACACATAGTATTTACTATTATTTGAATTAAAAAAGAATTTATTTACATTAAAAACCATGAATTTAATTTACTGTTAAACAGTTAAATTATAGCATTGGCAAAGCTAAGCTGCCAGTAATTTGACCATAAATGTATGCAATTTTTTCCTGAAATGCTTTGCACAAAACATTATGAAAATGCATACATTACAAGAATCCAGAGAGGGAGTGCAATTCAACTTCTAATTTTTATCTGAAAATCTATCCGTTTTCAGCATTAGAAAGTGAGATACAATAATGTATTCAGAGTGATAGAACAAGGGATTCTGATGGCTTTAAGCATCTAACACCCTTATTAATGCTTCTAGGTTTTGATCCTTAAAGATACCATCTTGAAAATCATTGTGAAGGAAAGCTACTACGATGTATGTGATACAATGCATCTGGCATCTGCTTTCCTGCTTTTTTTTTAACTGCCCTTTTTTCAAGTGCTTTAAACTCATACTTATTTCTGATCTGGTTTCCATAGCCAACAGTTACTACTGACAACAGTTTTCATATAATTCACCAAGGTCTGGGTCCTACAAGGTGTTGACTGCTGTGGTGCTGATCTCATGGGGGTTACCTCACCTTTAACCAGAGCACTCATCTCATTGCCTACTGACTTAGTGCAGTGCTAGTGGAAGGGCTCACATCTGGTTGCTGGATTTGGGGAAGGAGCATCCTAGTGGATAGCAAAATAAGAGACCTGTCTGAGACTTGGCATCAACAACATATGAAAATGAGATCTGAGCAGAGGCTCTAACCCTTCCTTGCTGTCCATTCTGACTTCCAAACTGGAGGCTTTCAGTTCAAATTCTTGCTGGCATACATTTCTGGATGGCCGAAGGTGCTGTCATGTATCTTTCCTGCCCTATAAGCATTAGCTCTCATGATACAGAGAAAGTAAACATACAGTAAGACCAGCCAGTGGACTAGTCAGGTTGCAACATTGGTTTTTAAAAAGTTAGTAGAAATTTATAAATTATTAGTGGGACATTGTTCTTATTTGATGTTTTCTTCATCTGTTTTCTGCTACTGTAAAACATACAGAACATGCAGATATCATTTGCCACTTTGGCACTTAATTTAAGCAAAGACCATAAAAGATGCCTATGCCTATCGGTTAATTTGGCAGAGATTATACAGACCTACTTTAAGTGATGAATTTGTTCAATCTCAATCCTAAGCACTTAAAATTTGCATTTCCTTGTCTTAGCTGTGCATTCTCATTGTGGCCTTTAGCTTTTCTCCTCCTGGTTGGACGATTGTATTTAATTCTGTCTCTGCCTACACAGAGACTGTGTGTCTTCTGTATCTGTACTGTTGTGCTCTTTCTTCATTTTCTTTGGAGCAACAGTAAGAGTCACAGTTTGTCTTATATATAACCGGACAAACAATACAATATTTTAAAATTTGATAACAGAGAACAAAGATAATTTTAACATCATCAATAAATGAAAAACTGAATTGCTCATGCAAGTGCAGTTGAAACAATTGTAATTTCACCATCTTTTTGCTACTTCAGCTACTCTACTCACCTTCTTACTTCATCAGCAGTCTCATCCTGTCTTTCCATTTGCTTTAAGGTCTGCTTCTGTACCCATCACCTCTTACACTGATGCACACTTGACAAACCAGAGCAGCATATGTCTTTACTGTGCTGTCATGTGCAAGAAGCAAATTAAAGTGTTTTGTGAATCTCACTGCTAGTTTCATTTCTACATGATGTGGTACAGTATGTTTGCGCAAGCTGTGCTGACAGATAGGATGGAAAATGTATACTCTTCTTGAACAATTACAGTCTTATCAAACATTAGTTGGCTATAGTTCTGAGTTAGATCTTCTGAAGAGAGAGTCAGTCACTGATAAACACAGTGCATGTGTTCTTCACATCCCTTTTGAGAAAATTTCCATTCAGAGCAGAATGGCAATGGAGAGGCACCAGCTTGACTGCATGGTCATTGGTGTGGTTCTGGCTGTATGTTGCTCGTGTGCACCACTGTCCCATCCTCCAGCTGCCTACAATTTACTTGTTGTCAGCAGATTCACCAGGCAAGCGTTTGTGAGTGATGTCACAGACAGTTGGCATGAACCAGTTGTTTGAGGTGTGCAAACTCCTTTCTAAAGTCTGAAAGAACATTACCTGGGGCAGTAAGAAGTCAGGATGTATCCTTATTAGCACCAGGAAAGCCTCTCACTTGAGTCATGCCAGCAAATTTGTGTGGTGGGTTTTTTTCCCTTGCTCTGTGCTACTGAGTTGCATGTACTGAGATCCTTGCCTCACAGAAGTGTGCCATGGGTACATCCGTAAAAGGTCAGTATATAATGATACAGCAGTTTGTACTTGACGACATTTTTCACACAGAATTTGTTCTCCTTAACATTTCTGAAAAAAAACCCAAACAGATTTTAAGCACTTCTGAGGTAATTTTGAACAAGCTGGCGTTAGGAATTCACTGTCGCACTGCTCACCCATCCCTAACCTTGAAATGTTTAAAAATAAATAAATAAATGGATTAGCATAAAATAATATAGTAACCCACTGAATTTATTTAGTTTAATTTATGCTAATCATGGCATATTGGTGCTCTGGCAGATAAAATAAAGCTGGTGTAGAAGATTGCGTCAAGGAAGCTATGACAATTAACCCTAGAAATTATCACTCTGAAAGTGCATTCAGCTTTGCCATTGAAAAGAACCAGTCCAGCAAAGTCTCTTAACTGTCAGTAATAAAATGGATTTATTAAATTTAGGAGTGTGTAATTTTTTAATTATATATGTACACATACACACACATGTAGTTTCTTAACTTTGTGTATATTCCTGTTAGAAGTTAAAATATTTGAAAATATGTAAACACAACTTAATCCAGGAGAGAAGTTTGGTTATTTTGTGTAGGCTTTTAATTATTTCTGGCTTATAGGGGTTATTTAATATACCATTTTAGGAATAACAGTACAGAATACAGAAGTTAATATTAGTTTAGGCTTTCAGTAACATTAGAAGTAATGAAAGTGACCAAGCAGAAAAGGTTGTATGCCTCTTTACTGCTATTTTATCAGCAAGGATAAATGGACTGTATCAGGTTGCATCTCTTAAAAATTGTGTCTTGGCTCTGTCTGCCAGAGGGAACATACAGTCCATGTAAATAAATGAAGTTATTATCAAAAACAAACTGTCTCAGGACTTCTCACAGACTTTAGTTCCTGTGTGTGCTGATTCGGTTTTAGATGTAAATTAACTCCTTTGGTTTTTCACTTAAAACCCAGTGTAGCACTCAATGGAAACAGAATTTTAGCTGTTATGCTTTTTCCCACACAATATGAAAAATTGAAATTGCAGGGGAGGAAGAAAGTAGTTCCCTCCTTCACCTTAGACCACATTGCATGAGATAAATGTCAGACAGGATTTAAGTGCAAGCAGTCTCTGAAAAAGCAAGATATTTTTACTATTTGCTAGGTTAGGGTTAGGATTTTTGTTGTTTTGATTTGGTTTTTAAGGAGTAGAATCACAGACTTAAAGGTGATGGCAAGGATTTTCCAAAGAAGATGCCTCAATTAGGTTTTAATTCTCTTTAGGACATAAGTAGGTGGCCTGATTTTCCATACTGCAGAGCAAGCAATGGCATCCAAGGCCCACGAGGACTGCAGGATTTCTAGAACCCATCCATTTGTTTTGCTGACACTTTTTGTGTCTTAATCATATTATCCTGAACCTTAAAACAGGTCGTCTTCTGGTTAATGCCTGCAATGCCTAAACAAATATCAAGAGCTTCTGCACAGGAAAGAGTAAAACTGATGATGTGCAGCTTCTGCCATGTATGCAAAACAAACACAAAAACAAAGCTCATTTTCTCAAATGCCTTTTGTATTTTGTTATTATTTGAATCAAAGGTCACTAGTAAATTTTCAGATGCAATTACAGGCTCTTACAGATTTCATTACATGTGGAACTTGCACAGTAGTTTTCATTTGAGCTCGCTGTTTTCAGTCAATTAAGACTTGCCACAGTGTTCACTTGGTGGCTAAAAACGTGTGCATACCTAGGAATCCCCTTTGCCAGTCTGAACATCGGTCGAGCCGCTTTCTGATATGGGCTGGGGTAAAACATACTTTTCCATTTTTACAGAGAATATTTGTGGACTCTGACAGCTTGTTCAGCTGTAGGTAGAAAGTTGAATTTTGGCATGGAAATGCCTCTCATGAAAGAGAAGTGCTGTTACTTTTTCTAGAGCAAATTGCGTTTGATTTGACTGAGCTGTAAGCCTTTGAAAAGTAGAACAAAATTTTATTCTCTGAGCTTACAGGGTGTGCAGTAGAGGAAAGACTGTGCATATGGTTAACTTACTGGAAGTGCAGAGTATAGTGGAATACGTTTCTGAAAATGGGTGGAGACACCTAAGGCTGGGACTTCATAAATTATGAGTGGCACATTGAAAGAACTTCTGATTTTTAGGTGCTAAGCCAAAGGCAGCTTCTTCTCATCAGCTCCTAGAGATCTCCTAAATGAAGCTAACTCAAGCAAGAAGGCTTTCCTACACACAGTCATGTTGCTCTGCCCCAGAGAAACGAAAGAAGGAAAAGACTTTGCAGAAATGTTTTTAGTCTCCTCTGGAGTTGAAATGACATTATGGTCACACTACAGAAAATCCAGCACATTGATCGTATCATTTACACCATGATCCAGGCCCCAGGGTCTGTATCTAATCTATCATTTGCCACATTTGCTGCCTCAGTTTCTTTAGTTCTAGCTAACATCAATCCTACACTTAAATATTTGAAAATCCATCTTCAGGTATCTTGCATATTTTTAAATTTCTTCAAATTTGTTTTTCTTTCATCCTTCTTTTCAAGGATGACATATTCCACCCAGCTCTTTACCAAAGCTTAACTTTTTTTTTTTTTTAATTTATTACTGGTAGCCTTCCCATAGAGTTTCTACAGTCTTCTCTTCTCCAATGTTCAAACCGATCCTCGGGATTTGATGGCATAGGACAGAAGAAGGAATGTGTGGCATGTTCCTTCTAGAACAACTTTTGTTGCCTGGGCAGGCAGTGGCTCTCCTGAGCTCTGGCAGGTACTACCATGGCTGCAGCTCCCTTGCACCTCCCTGCCTTTCTCCCTGGCTGAGCCCTGAGATTCCCTTCATGTCCAGTGATGTCACCTGGCTGTCACTTTATAAGTGGATCTTCAATCTCATCACCCATGAAGCTGATTAAGCTGTTGAACCCAATATATGCTTAAAAGGCTGGCTTTGTAGCAGGCCTGAGCACTTTACACTGCTATTTTACTGTCTAAAGCCCTACCCAATTATAATTCCTCTGACAGATACTGATCAACATACCCCTCCAACAGAGGGGGTCCCCAAAACATCCCTGCACCAGCTCCAGCTTCACTCCCTGCCTACAAACACAGGTTCTGAAATCAGGCCAGTGCGTGGGGAGCAAAGCACCTTCTCTCTTTTGTGCAGTAAGGTGAACAAACCCACCGTGAAGGACCTTCCTTCACTAGAGCTTCCTCACCCAAGACCGTGGTGGAGATCAGAGTGCCAGACCAAGGGCAAATCCATCATAGACCTACCTGTCATAGAAGTATACTATGATTTTCATATTTCCCTTGTCCTTAGTACAAAGCTGTTTTCTTCAGAAAAGCTGCCAAATAGACACATCATTCACGCTTGCTCAGGCCTGTTGCTGCCCGTTGGCGTGTCCCGCTCTGTCAGAGCCAGTAATGCTCCTGACCCCATTGGACTTGGTCCCCACAGAGATTTCAGAGAAGGGATGCTTTTCTTCCTTAGGCCTTTAGCTGCCAGACTTCCCCAGTACAGAGCGACACAATATCAAAGCCAACTTATTCACTACTAAATTAATTATGTTGTTAATTGGTTAACCTAGGGCAGACAGTATGGAAAAAATGCTTAATATGTGTTTGTTGGCAAGACTGGATGGAGCTGGGCAATGAAGATGCACAGATTATGACAGTGGGACATTTTCATTGTAAATTGCTGGAAGATGATGTACTAACTATGTAAAATGTTGCTAATCTTATTTGAAAATACAGCATCCTCTGGAATTAAATCACAGACAAATGAGGGCTGAGTGTAGGCAGATTTGGTATCTCTTCACTTTTTTATGCTTAACTGGTTAGTCTTACCATTCTCCCAGCTGCCTTGTGTGAGAATGGCACAAAATGGTAATGGAGTGGTGCCAGTTGAAATGGTGAGCCCAACAGCTGGATCCTGTCCTTGNGGAGGGGGGCCACGGGGAAGGAACACTTTCCAAAGGTAAAACATCTCCAGCAATATGCTGCAAAACTAAAAAGGCACAATTAAATTGCCAAAATCATTTTAGTCCCAGAGCTTGAAAATGTCAGTAAATAAATTATTGGCTATGCAAAGATCACTCTTTTCTGCTAATAGGAGACAAGAAGCAAAGCTACTAGCTGTTCCTTCTTTGATCCATAGCAGGAAATAAAACCACAGACAATACCACAGAATAGGAAAAAAAAAAAAAAGACATATCCTTTCATAGCTGTCAGTCCTCTCCTCGCTTTGGAAGGGAAAAAGGCAGGTTATCACTCATGTATATGTGAAATTTAGCCTTGTTTGCAGTATGATTGTATAAACAGCACTTTATTAAAAGCTAACTGTTATTTTCAGACTCTAAACTTAAACACAGACAAGCTCAGGGATAGATATAAAATCAATATAGCTCTTCAAGTAATGCAAGCAACATTTTGAAAGGCAACTATTTAGAGTGCAGCAAGTGATTTACTGATAAGGTTGCTCTGCTGATCCATTTGTTGCTGATTTGCTGTACCTTGTCCATTAACATGACTGCAAAATGGGTCTGTGAGCTCAGCTTGATTCTGCTGTAAGACTTTTATCTCATCCTCTGAAAAAACTGAGAGCAACATATCTAAAAGTTTGTACAAGAGAACTGCTAACACCTCATGTGAAGACACAGTGAGTTTTTACATAAATCGTGTTGTACATTTGAGATGATTTTTAATCATTAACTTCACTAAAAATCTTGTTTTCTTTTGGAACAATTAGATGCATACAAAGCTCTAGTAGTGTCTAAGCAGAAATAATAAAATACTGGGTTACTGATTATGTCTTTAACTATTCCTGTTGTCTTTACATGGATTTTGATGAAATTATATATCAATTCTGCAGTATGAATATTGTTTTACTTGTATTACATGGACTGAAGTAAGCACAGTAGCCACAAAACAGAGTGCCTGTATTTCCTCTATGGCCCCATCTTACTACCTTAGTTTTCTAGTTTGTCTGGTTCTGAGTACCACCTAATAGGTGAGTGTCATTCATTTCAGCGACATTAGTTTGATGTCAAATGTGACTTAGGCTTTGAGGTTGATGGGATGATAAGTAGCCCACCATTTCCCCCTGTGGGAGATAATACCTGCACCAACCTGCCTTTTTACATTCAAAGGTCATGTCCAGTTGAGAGAGCAACATGTACAAATGGGATTTTAGCTACAAATTAGCTTTTGCCTCTGAAAGTACAGGGGGGCTATGACACAATAAATATTCAGGTTTTCCTTAAGTTTTACCTGTTCCTATAACTAATCAAGCAGTTTAAAAAAATGTACACAAGTTCAGCTTAGACATACTTGTCTCTTTAATTAGATCCTTCACCAGAAAATTCTGCTTTTCAGAGCACAAGTCAGTCAAAAGAAGGCAAAAACCCTCAAGCACATACTGGACAAGTGTCTTTTTATATATAGTCACTGTGATGAGCACAGTAGAAGAACTCCTGTATGGTTTGAAGACAACAGATGGAATAGCTTCAGAAATCTTTTTTCTGAAGAGTTTTTTAAGTGAATTAAATGACGATACATTTTTGATCATAATTTATATTTAGTATTTTAGGTCTCTCATTTTACTACCTACTCTAGAGATCTGAAAAAATAAACTAAAATATGAAAAGAGGACATGTAAATGCATACTGATATAGTGCTGAAAATGTGATGGGAAAATGTCTTACCACTTTGTATCCGCATTGTAAAAATACTATTTTTTAATTGTGGTATCTGATGCATAGGCACCATATTTTGGACCAGCATGAGTTTTAACAGGTGAGACATCATTTTACCCAAGGAAATACAGAGTCTGTGGTGGTATCACTGCCAGATTTCTAACTGCTGTTACCCTGTCACTTTATACTGATATTACTGACCACCACTGTTATGGGTGTAAATTCTACATGCGCTGAGCTTTTTTACAGAAGTTGAAGGGTGAGGGAGGGAGGACGCAGAGGACACAATGCTTCATGACTAGCTTAAGGGATATTAAATCAACCTTAAATCCTTGCCAACCAGTTAGATGGATAACACACTGTTTCTAAAATTTGCAAGTCAAAGGGAGACAAGGCCTAAATTCTTTCCACTATGAAACCCCCACAGTCCTCTGCCTTTCAGGCAGAAGCAAAAAGGAATGGAAAATTCCAAACTAACGAGCGCTTCATTTTTTTTTTTTTT
>VXBX01002127.1:443961-557782 GCA_013400415.1 Scytalopus superciliaris | reverse complement strand
TTTTTTTTTTTTTTTTTTTTTTCTAAGGCAAAGAAGTAAAATTAAAGTTGTATGACTGTTATAAATATTACATGTTCAGGGTATCAAGAGTACCTGTAGTTCTCTGGTTTCTGAGGGTGTTTTTGAATTAACCCTTTTATAGATACCGGGTGTTGGGAGGAAAGGATTCATTCTTAGTCAAATGTTTCATTATTAAGGAGAAAGTACCCTAACGTAAAGGTTTGTGGTATTTCTATATACATTGTTTGCACATCTGTTTTGTAGAACTGAGCATTGAGGGAAATAATGGCTTGTCCAAGTTTGCCTGATGAGTAAGAGATGAAGCAAGAAGTAAAACCCAATGTCTTCAGTCCAGATTCTGTGATGCTTTGTAAGTCTTTCAGTTTTACTGTACATTAGAGATTTGACAAATTAGATGTTGGTTCCATGTTAAATACATATATATTCAGAAGCAGAAGGATTCAGATTCAGGAAATGGTGAACTTTTACTGAATTTCTCAAAGGCTGAGACAAATATGTTGTCCTGTTTCACTGACATGGTTAAAAAGAACTTCTGACTGGTCCTTTGGGACAATTAATGTAAGATGGAAGGAAGCTGGAGCAGTCAAATTCCTTAGCTGAGATATCCTAAATCGGAAGGACCCATACAGGCAGGAATGGAGCATGCAGGGAAGCAGGCTCTCCTGTTGATCAGGGCAAGAAACGTGACTGTGCAGTGCTCTGGCATTCAGGCTGTAGATGTTGCCTGAAATTCCCTTTGTCATGAACTTCACTTTAGCCGAGTACTGCTCTTGCAGGGGGTGGGACGTTCCCAGATATGCTTCCTACATGGTTAAAACACACTTGCAGCTTTCTGCTGGGACTTGTATAAGCAGAAGACACACTCTGTATGTCCTCAATGCATCTGTTTGCAACATCTTCCCATATAAAATCTATCTGTAATTTAGCCCATACTGTCCAGATGACAATGCTCAAGAAGAACTTCCATTCTAAGCCAAAGTCAAAAAGAATACTCTTCAATTTCTTGTATTTTTTTTTCTTGTGATACTGTGGATAATGTTTTAAAGCTGTTCCACTTCTGCTTCTCCATTGACTCCAGTGAATTTTGTCATTGGATCAAACTTTGTTTTTGCTTTTCAGCATAATATCCCAGCCACACTAGCATCTTTGTGCCTGCCTCCAGTCCTTGTCTTGCAAGCTGCTCATAGCCAGTAATAATGATGTTTCATTTTCTTAATCGTCTTTAGCTGTCCTTGGACTGGTTGATGTTCCCATAGTTTAGGGAAATGCTACACTATTTAAACAAATAAACAAATTAAGTAGATTGTCAGGTATTAATTTAGACAAGACATCTCTAACATAATTATTGTTCTGTGCATTAGTGCTTCAGGAGTGCATCTTTTCTGTGTGCAGAATTCTAAGACTGTTTTGGGGAAATGAGTACCAACTCCTAAAGTCATTGCTCTCTCTTTCCTGCAGAAGGAATCAGTGATATTTGAGAAAAATGTACCATTATGGATAAACTTATATAGTTTTATTAATTGTGTCACAGGCAGGCGTAAGAATCAGAAAACGTTGAATTTTGTATTTAGTTTATGTGGCAATTCTTAAACATTAAACAACATGTCTGTCTCTTTAAAGTATTCACTTGCTTCAAAGCTATTTTTGCCTCTGACCACTATCTGATGAGAAATTCACATGTGCTAAATATACCCATGATAATAATTTTATTTTCAGTCCTCCACTAAAAATGCTGATGGCCTGAAAGGGATTTGAGTCCTCAGTGTAGCTTCCCTGCCATTATTTTTCCAGTAGATTTCAGGAGAAAGAAATGGTTAGAATGCAATAAATATTGCTCTGATGTGGTTTACTAATAATTTTGTCAATATAACAATAAATAGCAATAACAATATGCCAATGAAATAATAACAGTATATATTATAATGACAATGATGTTTGTCTCACAAATAACTCAGTGAATAAGTGACTAGAGAAAGGGCTTGAGAGAAATGGATTGCTCACACATACAGTACAGTGCCAGGTGTAAGTTTTATATTTCTACCTATGTGATAAATTTGGGACTGAACAGAGTGTTGCAAAATTTTTGAGTTGTTCAAGCAAACTTCAGTTTGATTTTCAGTTCTCTGGACTACTGGTTAAAATACAGGCTGTGACCACGCTCTCTGATCAGTTTACATGCCACTGTTCCTAGTGTCAAGTCACTGAGACTGTTGCAAAGTCACCTCAGAAAGACTGGGTGTTGGAATCCTGGTTTCTTCTGGAACAGATTTAAATGCCACTTGTCACTGATTATTTTGTCATGTTTAGCACAAATGACGTTCCCTGTATGATTATGTGCCGTGTTTAGACCACAGCTTAATTAGAACTCTTCTGATGCTTCTGTGTTAGCCCTTTAGCTGAAGAAGAAATTTTAGCTCTTGCATCCAGCAGTTCCTGATTTAGCTCAGGCAGGTGACGGGCTTAGGCACAACTACAGCATTAGCAAGTGCTGAGCCTGTCTGCTGTAAAGCCCTGCAGAAAGAAGAGGGCACCCTGGTACACGGCTCTTCTTTGCCTTAGAAGTATTTATGTAGCCTACAAGTAGCAATTTCTGTATTTTTATCTCTCTCTGCCTGAGCTGGTCTACGCAGAAGGCAGCAGCTTCCTCAGTGTCCATCAGACATTTCTGTCAGCTGAAACAGGAAAGCTATAATGAGAGTCTGAAGGCTATTGATGCAAACCTTTCTGATTACCAGGGAAAGATTAAAACAAACAAACAAAGAATCAAATAAAACCCTCAAACAACAGCAACAACAAAGTGATGAAACACAAAACCCCAAGATCTAAGAATCTGGGCATTAGTGTTGGGAAAAGGTGGAGGGAAATACATGTGAGTGTTATACTAACAGGGGTTTTATTACTGCATTGTTTTTCAAGATTAAGGCAATCTGTCAGAGTGGGATTATTTTTGAGAGTGAAAGCAATATGGGTGATCTCAGCCTGTGTCTACAGAATACAAAGCACTGGGGTTTTAACTCCGAAAAAGAATTTATTTTAATGAACTTACTTTTCCAGAAAATGGGTTAATTCTCAAATGTTTAACTAGCATGCCCAAAACTAACTATTCAAAACTAACTATTTACCACTATTCAAAATAGTAAAAGCTTTAAAGAACATAGGATTTTTAAATTTGGCCACTTCATTTCAAATGTTTTGGATATGTGCTGGTTCAGTTTTAGTTTTCTTCTTCAACCACTGAGTCTATAAGGATTTTGTTTTTATCATATGAAGGCTGATTCTTATTTGGGGACCTGCTATTTAAGAAAGCCATCAACTATTAGACTTTCACTAAAATCTTCAGCTAATGGTTTATGGTAGACTGCACTCTTCAGGGCACAATCAGTGAGCCACAGGGCACTATCAATGAGCCAAATATATGCTCTCACACACAGGTCACCCTTTCTGACTCCCATGAGAGGAAGACTGATACAGTCACGCAGAGCATGAATTCTGCTTGAAATATGAAAGAGCAAACCTGTACTTGCTGCATACATACCAGAGTCAAGTGGACAAAATTCAAAATCAAAGCAATGATCAGGACCTAAATGCTTAATTTATTGTAACAATTTTAGATTTGAACTCAGACCCAAGCATTTGTAACTTTAAGGCTTTGAAAGATAATGCCTGCATAATCTTTTCCTGCTGTGACTAATTTTCAGTTTTATGAGCAGTTCGTACACTTATTCTGTGAGGTTCTCCACATTTGCATGTTTATTCATGGTGGTAGCTATCCTTGAAGATTTTCACGAAGTTAGGGTGGTATTTGCAAATTCCTCTCCATCGAAATCATTGAAATAGTAGTAGAAGTTACATAATAAAGAGCTTTATCTGAATATTTAGCCCTGAAATTAAATAATAATTCCAATTATAAATTATAATTGTTTTACTTAATTACTTATCATGTCAGAAGATACAGATAGATAAATTAGTCTTTCTGGTAACATTCTGAATAAAAGCATAATTTTAGTGATCAGGTTAACATTTTCTTCCGTTTACTATCAAACTGACAGAAAACTATAATGCAAATGTGTTTTTTTTAATTTAAAAACACTTTTCTTCCACAAATATTTGACTTGAGTTAAAGAGTGAAGAAGATTATAGCTGTCTCTTGGTGTTTTATACTCAAGTGATGTTAGTTATCTAACAGGAAAAATTAGTAATGTGGCAAAGAACCACACAGAATTCTGTATTATAGAAGCACATTTTATTTGGTAAATCTTATTCTCTTTAGTATATGTTAGGTGAAAACAAATGACATTTATTTTTTATTTCTTTGTGGTACACTCCACGACCTCACATGAAGGTTTGTCGCAATGTAGCAGTACCAATAAAAGTTTGAGCACATACTATTTTAAGAAATTATTCTATAGCTTAAATTAAAGCCAGGTTTTGTTCATCTTCAAGTTGATTTCATGTTTAAGTGGAATTTAGTTATTTACAGAAAAAAAAAATTGAGTATATGTCTGGTTCATGAACATAAAAATCACTTTTTTCAGTTCTGGAGGGCTAATTTAGCTTCTTAGTGTGGTGTGAACCTTCAGATGTGATGGGGTTGTAATACTTGTGCTTCATTTACTAGTTCAGTTTACAAACTGAGGGTTGTCATCATTAGGCAAGGAAAAATGGGCGTAGGCTTACTACCCTTTAAAAGTAGTCTGTCAAGTAATTCATAGAAATATTCAGTTTGCTAGAGTTGTCTGAAGGCCATCTGCTCCATGCCTTGTCTCAAAGCAGGGCTAAAACTTAGAAGGTGTTCTGAAAGGTGTATGTCTAGGATCTGGTTAGTGACAAAATAAAGTACTCATTATTAGTATTATTTTAAAATGTATTCACTTTAATTTTCCTTTATAAAAGAAAATAAGTGACAGCTCTTCCAGAAATTAAATTGTGGGTCTTTAAAGCACAAGTTTCTGTATTGTATAACACAGTCTGGATTATTGCAGTTTTAGCTCAGGGAAATCCCATAATTCTGTCTGTATAATTTGCTAGACTAGTGGTATGATTAATACTTCAGCTTGCTACAAATGCCAGCAGACAAACAAACAATTCCTTTGCATTTTACAGATAAATAATTTGAAAGGGTACAGAATTTTCTACAGTTAGATACAGGAATCAAGATGGTAGATCCAACTTTTATCCACTTGTTTGAAAAAATCCTTCTTTCTGCTCAGCTGTCCTGCCCATATGTATTAAAATTCATGCTTCTCGCACAGTGAGAAATAAAATCTCAGGTTTCTGTTTTCTTCACTGCTATCTAGTAGCTGTAATAGCAGAAAATTGGTCATTTTTCCATCTAAGTCTTAGTCCATGTAGAAGCTATACAACTTTTTTGGGTATTAGAATTCCATAGTCAGAAATTTAGAGTGCATTTAAGAAACAAGATGATCAAGTTTTTGACGGGACAAAACAGAGCTGACAAAAAAATCAAATGGAATTTACTGGTTTGACAGCATGAACAAATCTTCTGCAATAAGCAATAGTGTTTTGGAGTAAAGTTTTATCTTAATCTTTCAACTGAAGTCACACAATTCAATAAGAGTATTTGAGATTTCAGCCACTTCTCAGACTTGGATTTCTGTGTTTCTCCTCAGTGGATGGGAAGCTGTGAAAGCAGTTACTCATAAATTTTGGCCCCAGTGGCCACTTCGTATTATTATATGTTGGTTAACTTTTGCAGAGTCATCCAAAAATAGCAAGGGAGTTAGAGTCCATGCTGGTGATCTGAAAACACAGAAATTATGGATCTGAGAGCCTTCAGGCCCTGGAAACCAGTTTTGTTTACTGCACACTTCATACCATCAGTATGAAGTTTAACAAAGAAAAGTGCTGGATTCTGCACCTGGGATGGGGCAATGCTGGATGTTTATACAGACTGGGGAATGAGAATCTGGAAAGCAGTTCCACAGAAGGGGACCTGAGCATCCTGGTCAATGGCAAGCTGAATCTGAGACAGCAGTGCCTGGCAGCCAGGAGGGCCAACCATGTCCTGGGGGGCATCAGGCACAGCATCACCAGCCCAGTGAGGGAGGGGATTGTCCCGCTCTGCTCTGCACTGGGGTGGCCTCACCTTGGATATTGTAGGCAGTTTTGGGCAACACAGTATAGGAAAGATACAACCACTAGAAAGCCTCTAGAGGAGGACTATGAAGATGGTGAGGGGCCTCAAGGGGAAGACATACCAGGAGCTGCAGAGGTAACTTGGTCCATTCATCACGGAGAAGAAGAGACCCCATTGCAGTTACAGCTTCCTTGTGAGGGGAAGAGAAGGAGCAGGCACTGATCTTTTCTCTCTGGGGACCAGTGACAGGATGCAAGGGAATGGCCTGAAGTTGTTTTGGGGGAGGTTTGTGTTAGATACTACAAAAAGATTCTTCACCCAGAAGGTGGTTGGGCACTGAAACAGTGCTAAGGAAACTTCTGTGTCTGGCCATGCAGCAGCCACTCTGGCAGTCACACTTGTACCACCTGAGCTAAGACTGAAGCCCCATCACAGCTACACACCCCACACTCACACAGTCAGACAAGGTTTCCTTACCAGCTCAACCTTAGGTTTCCCATAGCAGACACTCAGACATCTTGCTCCTTAAAACAGTTTAACCATGGTGCAATTACAAAATAACAGCTTGAGCTGGGTGCCTGAGAGACCCCAAAGAAAGGACACGCTGTGTTTTATTCTTGTTGGAGTCTAAGTGGGTGAAAGTGTTGGGTCATGGGTTCCTGCCATGTCTCTGACTGTTCAGCTGATGCCACAGGTCCCCGTGCCCTTTGATATGCAAAGAGTTGACAGTTCACAGCCCCTTGCTGGGGGCTCCCACCAGCCAGAGATCAATCTGCAGCTCACACTGCAGCTGAACACTGAGCTACCTGCACTGAGTGTATTCCCAAACAACAGGCTCCCCAGGGAAGTGGTCACAGCACCAAGCCTGCCAGAGTTCAAGAAGTGTTTGGACAATGCTCTCAGGCACCTGGTCTGATTCTTGGGGCTGTCCTGTGCAGGGCCAGGAATTGGACTTCAATGATCCTTTTGGGTCCCTTCTGACTCAGGATACTCTATGATTCTATTATTCTACACTGACTGCTTCTCCTTCTCTTCTGCCTTGGATGGTGTCACATATTGCTGTAGAATTGAGTTCTAGCGCATTGCCATCAGATCTTTGAAAACACTGGAATCTTTCCCTTCACTGTATATTGGAGGCAAATGGCAGCATAATATGGACAATGGGCCTTGGCAGCTGAGGCCTTTCCCAAATGCATGCGAATAGTCAAAAACATTTATATCAATCATGTGGAATGTTTTATTACTATTGATAGATACCACCCCCCTCTTTTTTCTCCACAAGAAAGAACTTCAGGCTTCAGTGAACCCTTAGAGGATTCACCATCTGAAAAAGGAGGAAAGCACAGATAACAGGAAAAGAATTCAAACAGGCAAGAGGAAAAACAAACTGGAGATGTTCCCAAATCAGTGTATAAGCCTTTCCAAAATGTCACTAAGTTATTCTCATAAAGCAGCTTAGCTCTAGGTTTTGGCACTGTTCATCCAATGTTTTTGTGAGAGAAAGCAAGAAAGAGACTCAAACAGTCATTTTGGGTTCCTTGGTCATTCCCTATCTAATGTTTGGAATATTCTTCTGCCTCTTTCCACACTTAAGAAACTTGAGATTGCTTTCATCTACCTCACCAGAGACCTAGGAAGGAGGAGTATTTCATTCCCTCAGTGAAACAGATCTCAGCTGGGAACACCTCCCCTTCTCTATCTGTGTCTCTTTGTTCAACTTCATGTATATGTATCTTCGAACACATTTTTTAAGGCCAAGAAGCTCAACAAGGGGAGAATCATATCTGCCTTTGTACCAACTGTTTAAAGAAATTATAGCACAGAATGATTTACAGATATTTTCTAAAAGACAGTATTTTAAAGCATGAACAGTCCTTTTTTTTTTTTTTAAGAACAAGAAAAGAGCTGTAGTAATTACCTTCAGTCAGCATAACCCTCACTGTTCATTGCTGTCACAGAATAGAAAAATATTGCTTCTTTGTATTTCTGGATGCAATGTTTTCCACTTTTAACTGCAGTATAAAAGGACAGTGATTTTCTTCTCCACCCCCAGAAGAGTGAGAGATGAATGTTTAATTAGTGCCAGAATTTGTAATGTTCATAGACCAATTTTTTCCCCATAAGTGTCTCCGCTGATATGGATACTGTTTGTAGCTCATCTCCATACGTCCTTACTATCTGCTAAGAACAGAGCCCTGCTGCAGTTGCTGCATAAGCAGTTTTGCTTTTTTAATAAGGAGAAGGGAAGTCTTGTGGTTCATCCCAGTGGTGCAGTTTAAGAGAAAAACAAGAAATGAGGCAAACAAGGGCAAAGACAAGATTCGCTTAACCCTCTGATTGCTTTTGCCACGTTGCTTAATTTACATTGGTGACAGAAACTTTGGCAGTGTGCCTGGTGCACCTCATTCCCGCTCACTGCCGAGAAATATCAACTGGATGCTGTCAAATGACTTTTACCTTGCCATTTTTTCTTGCATTATTTGTCATAGCTCACTATGCCTTTTGACTATTGGCTCCCTCAGGTTGCTGCAGCACGTCAAAAAGGAGGCAGGGAAATAGCAAACTGTCCAAATGGGATCTGCTCAGTGGGACCCTGATGTGAGAAAACTCATGGAAACAAAAAAGAAAAGTTGTGGGGAAAGCAGGGGAGAATGAGGACCAGAACACCAACTACCTCCTAGTTTAAACTTTCTATAGAAATCAGTAATTGTTTTCCTTAACTTTTTCACATATAAAGCAATTATAATGGAAATAATCCCATTGTTTCTAAAGGAGCTCTTTGCTGCAGTTTGTGCACGAAGTGCTCTGCCATAGTCTCCTGAATCTCTCAGAAATGGGTGGGACTCTAAGGGCTGTGTTTTCAAGGCGGGTTTGCCTGGCAAATGCTGCACTGACCTGCACACTTTGCATCCTAATAGCCAATTTAATTGCTCTTCTCTGATTCCAATGAAACCACTTACAGAAAGGCAGTGCACTGTTGCCAGGCATAAAATCCAAACCCCACAGAGGAGTGGGATATAGGAAAGGGTGTGATGTTCATGTTAATCACTAATTCCAGTAAAAATTAAATACCGGGGAGGGAGGGTTATGTGATCACAAACATATTGCTGGAATGAAGCTGCTGTAGTATCTCATTTATGGAGCAGTGAAATGTAGGAATGATAATAGCTCAAGTTTATATAGCACCTTTCATCACAAAGGATTCAGAGGTGATTTACAAACTTAAACTGTTACATAGATGGCACTTATAAAACAGAACACAATTGCTGTTTTCAGAGTAATGGTCTGAAACACTACAGATTGCATTAGTGCTACAGAAATTATTTGGGCCGTTATTGGAGAATAGGTAGGATTTTTTTATTTTTGTGGAATAGAAACTGGATCACAGTGGCCACCTCATGAATGAGCTGCGACAGCTGTTTAAATGTGCCTAGTAAAGCAGCACAATGCAGGAACCAGCACATCTGGGAAAAGAAGGTCTCTCTTGGCACACAAACTCTAAGAATGATTCAGTGAAAGCAGCAGCATTACCTTCCCTTGGAAAAATCTGTGTATAAGGGATCCTGATTTTTATGGAGTGGCACGGGCTGTTCAAAAAGCCTTGACTGTTTGTTACATTTTCTGCAAAAGGAGTCCAGCAGCTTGATGGCCCACAGCAGTGCAGGAGGAAAACAGGCCTGCAGTGCAGGCTCCTGGGGAGATGCAGCCTCTGCTGAATTCGCAGACTCACTTCTGCCATCCTTAGTTTCCCTTCCAAGTGTCCTGCCCAGATGCTGATGCTGCCTGTGATGTTTAAATGTGTTTTATGGGAAAGTATGCTGAGGGTATACTGTATGAAAAGTCCATATAGGTGGATGTGACACCTGTGGGAGCTATAATTGTTTTTGTCCCTCATTACCCCTCTGACTGTGCGTGATTGCAGAAGTGGTCTGTGCTGGCCCAGCTATAAGAAGGGAGATAGAGGCAACTGCTGTACAAACTGCAGCTCTTTGGTCTGACTCCCTTGATGTGAAGTGTTATCCCCAATGTCCCAGTTACAGGTGAAGTTACAGCACAACTGTCTCCAGCATTAATGTGTGTAGTTACTCATCTGACTATAAACAGAGCTGAAACAGCCTTTAACATTTTCTCTGCATAAAGAAGTCAGTGTCATGGGTAAAGCTGAAAATCAGACATCTTCGTTTCATACAGACTGAAAGCGCATATGGGTGAAAAGGGGTTCAAATGGCTACTAATCCTTGGCTACTACTTCCATACTAATCATGTGAGGTGTACTGACAACTCATACAAACCATGCTTCTGCCCTGTGCATGTGTTCCTGTGCAATTATCACCACACAATATTAAATGGAGGTTACTTTCGTTAGTGCTTTCAACAAAACTTGCAGTCTGTAGGAATTGTATAAAATGCCCCCTATAAGCTGTTAGTGTGAAGTGTTTGGAAATATTTAAGAGATAGGCAAAGGAACTATGTGGTTTTGTTTCAGCAATAGATTTAGTCTAACAAGCTGTTAGGGGGTAGCATCTATTTTTATTTTTGTTTTCCTGATTCATTGTGGACCCATTTAATCCATGCAGTTTATTTTGACCTAAAAAAAAAGGTTTCAGATGTGATGTTTTTTAAGCACTTATAATTGAAAGACTGGGTCTTGCTGGCTATATGAAGTACTAACAAAGTAGGCATTAAAAAAAGTGTAAAAAATTTCTACTGAAAGATGTGAGATCAACTTGATGCTAAGCGGAGCTGGCAAATCTGTGGGGTTTTTTTGTGACTGTGTGACCCCTGTGCAATTTACTCTAGAAAATGAAAGCCTTAAAACTTTGCAAAGCAATCTGAAAATGTTTGTTCCTGTCCTGCACTTATTCCAGTACAATGTGAGAGGTAATTTTAGATGCAACTACAGCAATACAAACTGATCTACATAATGGGATTTGTAGATTAAAGTCTAATTAGGGCAAGTAGCTCATGAAAGCCTTCTCCAAAGTACAGCTGCTCTCCCAAAAAATGCACCACAGAGCAACTTGTAACAGTCTTTTACCAAAGAGTTCTGTATTTGTAGCTAAATACACTAAATATCAAGAAGATTATTGTTCTTGAATTTATATTTTGGTTCTGTTAAAACTGGAGTAAAGAGCCCCTGAAGCAGATGAATAGATGAATGCTGCAGGCTTCTTCTTTTTTTTGCTTGGTTGGAAATGGGGAATTTGCCCAAAATATAAAAAGTTAAAATAATCAAGTATATGTAATCCTTCTTTATAAACGCTTGTACAAAACTCAAAGCTATTCTTAATTCTTACCCAGGAGATCAAATACTCTGTTCTGGACAGGTTGCTTTTTGAGCTAACTAGAATATCAGGAGACCATGTTTCTGTTTAGCTTAATAGTCTAATATATTCTATTATTGTTGTTCATGTCTTACTATGTTTGTTTCTTTATATATGAGACAGAAGTTGATGAGACAAAGTAGGACAATAATATACTTCCATATATTCACGATTTATCAGTTCTGGATCAGTATGCCAGTTCAACAGAGAGATACTTAAATTTAAGCCTGTGGTTGCTTACTTTTTTGTGTTCTTACTGTTCTTTTTCAGATTTTGTTCACTATTTTGATAACACTGTTGTTCATGTCAGTGGATATTCTGTTTCAGAAAGAATTCACTAGAACAAAAAGGAAATTTGAAGGTCTGACACAACCTATAAAGAGTTTAAATTACTTGCACCAGAAATGCTGGCACAGGAAGCGGCTTTTACACAAAGGATGGTAACAGTGTGCAACTCTATCCAGCTGAAATTACAAGGGAAGGTTGCAAAGACATAATGTGACAACCCAAATTAGATTTTGGCAAACTAGGCAAAACTAGCACTTCACCCTCAATTTTTTTATAAGATTTCCAATGTCCCCAGTAGTCAGGACCTTAGATTTATTTCTTGTAAGAGGACTGGAGTGTTTAAGAGTAACATATGTGAACTGGAAGAAGAGAACAGGAGGAAAATAAGTCAAACGGGGGAAAAAAAAACCCAAACCAAACCAACCAAACATAAAAAAACCCCCCACTCATAAACCACAATAAGAAAACCAACCTAGAAGCATTTCTATTTCTATGAGAAGAGAATAATGGTGTGTGCCTAGAAAACTAAATCAGTTTCTACGTGTAGATCTGAGAAATGTTCTGCTGTTTCATGAAAATTCAGTGTTGATCAAAGAGAGAGAATCAAGCAGTTAGCTTTTTGAAAGAATGCTAAAATGTGTATTTTATCAGGGTGTCAGGTACTTTTCAGATGTATGAATGCCATCCCTCTTGGCTAAGCTTGCTGGGACTCCCAGGAGAGAAGGTCGGGTGCAGGACTGCGTGCTGCTGTGGCTGAGGGGGCCCTGGTGAGCTCCTGCTGCTGTATTGCTTGAGTGCAAATGTTTCTTTCCAGCAGGCATCTCATCAGAGAGTGCTGATTTAGAGCAAAAATATTTGTTGCTGTCTGTTTCGCTGATGGCCAGTTTTTGTGGGAAGGAAGAGCCCCTTGGAGACTGCACACCAGGCTGTGCTGTTACCTGCTCATGCTTAGTTAGCAGCAGACTGAGGCAGACCTGGGAGAAAGCTTAGCCTTTGCCAGGAGTGGTTCTGGGGGAAAAGAATCTGTTCACTGATGCAGAAAGTCTTTTCTTGTGTGAAGTGCCCCCGGCTCATTCAGTGTTGTTTCCCAAACTGACTGTAGGCTTTTTCTGCGGTACTTGGGGCACCACCAGGGAGGTGCTGCGTGTCTCCGCACCGCCTGGCTGCAGCTCCCTGCATGGCGTGCCCATGTGGCCATGGCTCAGGGCACACAGCCTCCATCCATGTGGCTTTGCTGGAGCTCAGCACTGCTGGCACCACCACCTCCCACAGTACTCAGCCTTGGCAGTGCTGCACAGCACGACCCTGCCCCTTTCCAGCCACGACCCGCTCCCGTGTCTCCGCAAAAGCCGATCCACTCATGTGGGTGCCCCCAGTTCCCCACTTGGATGATGCAAGGATTAGAGTATGAGCACATTTCTTCTTCTTTTCTCTCCGCCTGGTTGTACAACCTGCTACTGGGGACAGGAGGCGGCTGCCAAATTGCATCCTACATCTGTTCATTTCCAAACGCGCCTTTGTTAGGTGAAAACGAAGGCCTCATTATTGGCTGTGAGTATGTCGTCGCTTAGGAAAATAAGTCAATAAGTAAACATCTGAGTGAACAAATTGGTGATTTGCATCTCCTTGTTCCCTAAATGTGTTCACAAGTGGTGAGAAAAAGAACCAGTGTCTCCAAACACATCCACGTGGCATTTCCTTACAATATACTTTTTCAAATAGACTGTCTGGCTTTTTCAGCCAAACAATGTGTAGTAAAGTCTGGAGAGAAGAGAGATAGATGTATTTGATTTAGTAATATGGAGTACCAAGGTAAAGGTACAAAGATTACCTTCCATCTGGAATACTTCTGATTTACTCCTAAACACAAAGTTGACCATATGGAGAACTTCCGTTGTCTGAAAAAAAAAAAAAAGCAGCTCACTATTTTGGGTCTGCAAGGGGAACTTCTGCTTCTTATGACAGTAAATCTGTGGACTGTCTATTTCTACAAACTCCATTTTTGTGTTCAGTAGACTGATATTTAGATTCAGGAACAGTATAGAATTAAAGGTGAATAAACCGTTAGAGAAACTGTTAAGTCATATTGACTTAAGTGATGAGATCATGCCAAGAAAGTTAATGCAGGCAGCTCTAGGGGAAGGCTGATCAACTGATTTATTCACCTCTGTTCATTTTAAGCAAAAACATATGTCTGAGGAGGATTTCAAAGCAGATGAAAAAGCTAAAAAAAACCAAGTTTCCTTTAAACCCTTGTTGTCTTCACTCCATTGACTATATATTTTTCATGTAGAGATAAAACAGTAAGAAGAGATGAACATACAGCATAAATGCCTTTTAAAATATCTTTTTAATTCTACATTGACATTTAAAAACAACCTTGGATTCCAGGTTGTGTGGTCCCACATCAGTAGGGCAGAGTCTGGCTAATTGTTTCTGCTTGCCTTCTTCACTGCTGATCAACCTTGCCCACTTTGGTTATGCTTGGAGCCCCTGCCTGTGGTTTTATTATAAATTATTTTCTACAAATTATGCTTGCCTGTAAGCTTGTACAAAGATAACTTGATAGCCTAAGATCTAAAGTAAGTTTAGCTGTTTCAAACTCTAGATGCACATTGTGCACACAGACACACAGTCCCATGTTAAATGGGTGAATATTTTTTGTTAGGCCCTCCTGTGTGGAATCCAGTCTCACACTGACATGCAGATTTTTTGAGTCTATTAGTGTTAAAAAGAAATGGGATCTGATATTCATTCTTCAAAAAACTCTCAGAAATTGAAGAAAACAAAAGTTCCAGACAAACTTACGTGACACATAAGCATCCTAGGAACACTTAAAAATATCGCCTATTTCTAGACTAAAGACTTTGCTGGCAATTAATAAATATGCAATGTCTCCAAAAAAATCTGTGCTCTCAGCTAATTCAGTGTGGACTTTAATATAGTTAGCCATCCATCGGTATGGACTACAGAGCATTTGTATCAGGGAACTGAAGAAGCTTTTAAATATGGTATTTTTAATATATTTAATAGGGACTTACAAGTTTAGTTGTGATTAACTACCAAGCAAATAGTGCACATCCCACATGCAAACATACAGCTCTGAGGACTGGCTTTGTAAATTAGGTTTGTTTGTATAACTGGGCTTTTGCACGCATCTGCCTGTTTCTGTGATAATCAGATAGAGATATTACCACATCACCAACAAAAACCCCCATCCATGAGAGATTTTACATGTTCTGAATCCTTTCTCATAAGAATTCCTTGCATGTGCCTGGCTTTATTTGTGCCTCTGCTTACATAAGAATTTAAAGGCTATCTTTTCTTCATCCCTATATAGCACTGAGAAACACATTTAGCTGTACACACCAGGAAGCAGGCATGCTGTACTCTCCAAGATCATATTTTTTATTCTTAGATGTTCAGGTCATTAGATGTTAGGTAATCAAAATATTGAGAGACATTGTGTCTTTGCCCCCAGATTCATTACCACAAGTCTGCCTCAGCAGAACCATAGAGGGATCCTTGACAAAGTAGGAATCAGGTTCTGGGTGACTTTGCAAGAGCATTGTAATTGAGTGGATATGGACTGACCACCATTGTTCGAAAGTGCAAGTCAATTTGTTTAAAAGGGAGAGAAGTGAAAAAGAGGAGGTATAGACTGAATGTTGTGGGAGAACGTCTTATGGGCCCTACAGTGCTCTCCAGTGAGAATGGTTAAATGAAACAGTTGAGCAGGATTAAAGATTGGGTAAATAAGAGGCTGGAAAAAGTCACAGACGTGTACCTCAGGGAATGATTTTACATGGTTTCAGGAAATGACCAAATAATACATTCATTCTTATCTCAGTGATTCATCTTAATATGAGCCAAAAGCTCATCCAGTCTCTGAAGAAGCACATGGCTCATCATTTTTCAGTGTATATAAGTAACAGAAATGAAATCCCAGATTCGTTTTCTCTCCAACTAAGGCACTCATTGTTAAACCTGATACACTCTTAAGAAAAGGTTTTCCCCATTAGGCACATAAATCCTAGTGAACATAAAAGATTCCCAAGTTACAGCATGATGGAGAATTTGGATGTAAGCAGAATCAGAGATAGCTTTGAATTCCTAAAGCAAAGATGCTGGTTCATTAGCACACGAAATACTGCTCAGTACAGGGAGTTCTGATGAACCAGGTGTTAACTGAATACCTAAAAAGCATTTTTTGCATATTCAACTAGTGATCATTATATCTGTAAAGACAAATTGTCACTAGCCGATAATGTCTACACTTCATCCTTTAAAAACCCCTACCTTTTAACCAAATTTGAAATATCTCCTGGCATAAATGATGGCAGTATTATATTTAAATTTGGAATTGTAAAGCTTTGGTATTGCTGAAAGAGATTGTACCAGTTGATCCAAAAGCCATGGCTGTAAAAACATGAAAAAAAGTTCTGAAAAGTCTTTGATAGAAGACATACAGGATCATCTTCAAAAAGTAATACAAGTAAACATAGAAATAATAGGGAAATTTGAACGCAGAAGCACTGAATTTAAATTACAGGTTAAAATGCATGCAGCAGAGAAGAGAAGCTAAAGAAATTAGTGAGATATAAGAGAAGTAGAATTAAAATAGTAAGAAAGATTTTAAAGGATACTAGGAATAAAAATCACCTTAATTCAAGACTAGCTCCATTGCAACATAAGAATATAAAATCAAATAATACGGAAAATGAAAAAATACAGAAATGTTGAGCTAATAATTCTGTTCAATGTTTGAAGAGAAGTAGGAGATGATATGATGAATTAAATGAGAAGTTTACCATCTGCAGTGGAAAAAAACGTGGAACAGTATCTGCAATAATTAAATGCTATAGAAAAAAGAGGCCCAGGGAATGTACATTGAAAGTCTTAAAGGAATGATCCAAGGACCAGAAGGATCTGAGTCAGTTTCTGATTGAGACATAACTTTAGGACTGGACATGGATAATTACGTGTGGAAGACAGGCTGGATGGAAGCTTAGATGTTGCAAAAAAAACAACATAAGGGTCCAGTGGGTAAACGTTCAACTTGAACAAATCCAGCCTTGAAGGAGACAGATTTTCCTTGTATTAAGATAATTTAGCATGGGAACAGCTCACCAGGGAAGGTGGCAGACTCATCAGTTGGAGACTAAAATGAAATGAGATAACTCTTAAAGGAGTTGCATCTCAGAAAAATTCTATCCTGTGTATAGACGAGGTCAGACTAGATGATCAGAGCAGTTCCTTTTGGCCACAGAGTGCATAAATTATAAATTAAATTCAAACTAATTTAGAAAATGATGTTTCAACCCAAACTAGAAACTAATTTACTGGCTCCTGCATTAGGCTCTTCTCTCTTATGATGTCTGCAGCATAACTGCCATTGATTTTTTATTAATTAATGGCACATGTTTCTAATGTGGTCTGTTTTGTGGCCAGCTAGTACTTAGGTTCCTTTTGTGTGGCTGATGTATACACACATGTAATGAATTATAAACAAAAATGACTGTAGAAGAACTTATGCTCAAAAGAAGGCATGAGAGACACCAGGTGGGCACAACAGTCACATTGAAGGGGGTTGAGGGATGGTACAATACCAGGTAGAACTGAAGAGTTTCTGTTGAATACAATAAGGTGCCATCTGGCCAGACATGCCTGAAGGGACTGTGGGGGCTTTTCAGCAAGACTCACTGCTCTAGCAAAAGGCTCATGATTAGCATTAAAAATGACAAGAAAATTTTATTGAATTGTTAAAAAATCAGACTCAACAGTGGAAGGTACCACAACCCTGTGAATACAGAGGGCAACTGCACAGAATCTAGGCCTACGTAAATATAAAAATTTGCAGTCTCCTTATTTTAGATGTTGAATCTAAGGATCTTGGCATGCTTAGAAATGCTGAACTGAGTCATTAAAGTTACTCCTCGAAAACCCTTGAAATATATAGTTCTGCTCTGTAACACATTCTTCCAAAAATATCTGAACAGTAATGTATGTTTTATCATCAGCTCAAAGAAAAGACACGGTACCTCTTCTGGCATTTAAAATAAAAAGGGGATGCAGTAAGAATGCTTGTACTAAGTAAGCTTGTAGATTGAGAGGAGTTGTAATGCTTTCTTCCTAATCACTTGGAAGGACAGAGCATATCTAAACCCCATGAAAGATACCCTGCTTTCAAAGTCTCAATGGCCTTCTGTGCTTTACTGGGCACTTTTCATGCATTCAGACATTGTTCTACAAGAGTTTGATTAATTATTTTTAAAGGATGAAGACAATAAAAGACAAAATAAGATAAGCATCCCCCAAAACAACTTATAGTATAGTGAGTTTCATATATATACATATAACGTTAAGTATAATGTGTGTTATATAGTATTTGTTTACTTATTTGTTTATCTCTGTAGCTAGCTCAACTGACTGTGCTAGATAACCCAAAACAATTCCCATATTTCTGGGAAAATATCTTTGATGGATTGGAGAATGTAATTCTTGACTTGCTGTATATGCAGTGGTATGCATGTTGATACCTTTGTCTATAGCTGTTTGCGGGAAAAGTGTATAAAAGGTGATAGAGAGCTTAAAGCCTTTATGTGTCACCTGTACCTCAGGTGGCATTTAATGTACACTGTATATGGTACTCTTTTCTCCAGCTCTTCGTGCAGCTTATTAAGAAGCAGAAGCAGTGGTTTGCTAATATGTTTATATATACAAATACTGTGCAGAAGTAGACAGTGCAAATGAAAATGTGGATCATTTGAAAAGTGGATTTTGTCCAGTGATTTTGGTGGGCAACAGATCAGGCCCATGCTATTCATCACCACATCTGTTTAAAATCCCAACAGTTGCTTCTGAAGAGGTGTACAAACAGCAGCAGAAGAAAATCTTTATTTCTTGGCAAATAGTTTAAGTCCTTCACTGAAGTATTGTATCTGCCTGAGGGAGAGCAAAGGTCCCTGTGTGGACAAAGGCAAGACAGGCACCAGTGAGGATTTTCCCTGCACTGAAACCCCAGTTCTGGGACAGCACTGTAGTTTTTTCAGAGTCTGCATAAGTCAGTTCGTATTAACATCATGGCTCACGGTCCTTGGCACAGGAAGAAGGATTAATAAAAAAAGATTCTTAATACATTTCTGAGGGCCCATATCTGCCTGCCTCTCTGGGTATCTAATTATCTAGTGTGGCCTTCCTAGAATGCTGCATGTATTTATCATTTGAGATACTTTTTCAGTCTGCTTTTTTTGTCTGTAGAAATGTAATAAATGTGTAGTGCAAGCTGGGATGTTTCTAATACCCCCATAATTTGGAATTCAGATGCATTAGGGGAAGTTGGTGATGCTGTTCTTTGCCCAGGCAGTTACTGATGTGGAGCAATTTATTTTCCCTAAGAACTGAACAGTTGCAATCCCAATACCAATGTTATATAGTTTTAATATATCATTACTTTTGAAAGCAGAACTATTGATTGCAAAACATAAGTGACTGCAGATAGATTCTTTTGTTTCTTACTGTGTTTGGCCTCACCATCTCAATTCTCAGACAGCAACTCTTTTTCTTCTTCTACGCAAGGCACATTTCATATTGTATTACTGAAATGTACAGCTGTGTTTAGTAGCTCCATTCTCACACATTTAAGAATAACTGTGCCTGATTTTTTTGAGATTGTGCCAATATTCCAAATGGCTTCTCTTTTGTTTTGGAGAATTTAAAGCTTAATTTTGTCATTTATCAGTTCTGAAGTTATGTTTGGTTTCAACAGCTTTTTTTTTTTCTAAGATTCATCATCTGAAATAACCCGCAGTAATTACAAGAATTTGTCAGGATGTTGCTGATCACCTCCTGCGTGTGTTTTTTAGAGGGAGGCGTGGGGCAGGACGCAAGGAAGCGTGTGTGTGTGTGCTCCAGCCCTGCCCGGGGAGCGCTCCCCGGCTGCTGCCTGAGCCCAGCACTGTCAGCAGCCATCCACCTCGGCGGCTTCCCGATCTTCAATCAGTCTTTATGGCCCCTAGTTGCTTGTTGTTCAAGCTGTGTGTCACAGCCAGTCACAACAGTTACTTCAAGCAAATTTTCACACTCTTTGGCTCAAACTGCTGGCAGCATTCCTAAAGACTCTGAGGAAATAATTCCACAAAGTGGCATAAATTAATGTGACTAATTAACATGATGTTAATTATTTGTAAATTGTATGTTTGGATACACATTACTTGAGAGGCATATGTTACATTCAATGTTTACTGAAACAAGTGACTGCTAATCGCATCTCCTGAGTGTTCCTTTCACAACAGTCAGCAAATAGAGGCTTCTCTAAAAATAAAAATGGTGTCCTAAGGGAATGCATGAACTATAGCATGCAGTGAAAAGAGGAACTGGAGCAGAGTTACCTTCGTGGCGGCCTGAGAAACATGTTGAAATGAGTTTCATAGGCAGTACCTATTTCCACCTTGCATGTAAATCAGGATGTATATACCATTATTAGCAGAATGTTTTTAAACTATGCTTTCCCACGCCAATGGAAAAAAAAATAAATGGAGCTCATGTGATTAAAAATTGCACACAAGGACCAGACCTCAGCTGAGGTAAGCAACAGTAACACAGTTGTTTTCTAACTTTTGAGCTTCTGGTGTGACTCTGAGAGGGTCCTCCTGCATCAATAGCAGAGTTGCAGACACTTGAGTGGTAAGTGCAAGGAAGGCAAAAACGTGACACACTTGGTAACCTGCGACTTTCTCTGCGAGAGCCTCGCACGGTGCATCGCAAGCTGCCTGCAGACAACTACTGCAACTGCAGCTGGCAGCGGGCTGAGGTGCACCTTATGCTGAGCCCACACAGGTTCTCACATGCTCTAGAGGGCATCGACAGATCATGCTGGTGCTGCTCAATGCGCACTGCTGTTGTGAACAGGGAGTGCAGTTTTGAGAACCAGGACTAAGGCGGTGTAACAGAGAGATGCAGGAAGTCGAGCAGTGTGGTACCACAGGCCACCATGTCATATAATCCCTTTATTAAATTGGTCAAGCTCCATTATTTAGGATTATTTTCTCAGTACTGCTGCCAGGAAGTTATTTTAGCATACAAGGCGGTAATGCTTAAAAACTCTTTTGTAATTTCTAGTTTGCATTTCTCCATGATTGCTTATAGCTTTTTTTTTTTTTTTGTCATATCAACATTCTCTTTTAGATTAAATAGTTCTAGTTCTTTTACATCTCCCACATTCTCCCCACCCCAATTTCATTTGCATCACATCTTTCAAAGTGCAGGTCCATGGAAGCTTAATTACTTTAAATGCTGGTTATTTTCCTGCCATAGCAGCTGCCTAAACTCACTTGCCACCTGACTGCACATACACTGGAGGTGGTGCAAAAGAGAGGAAGGGAACATGTGGCTGGAATATGAAGACATAGAAAGGAATATAGAGAAAAAAGGGACAGGCATATCATAGGTATGAATTACATTAGTAATCAGAATTTTGGGAAGTGAATTTTCAATCACAGTGCAACCATATCCTAGCTATTAGGGAAACTTTTATATTTTACCCTGTCTTTTAATCCTACCATACTTCCTATTCTTGCTTCATGCATCAAGGTATGTAAGTTTCCCCATAAAGGTAACAATTTTGACTTTTTTTTTTTTTTTTTAATACAAGCACACAATGTGTTTTCTTAATGTGCTTTCTTCTTTCTGAAAGAAAGAAACTGCTTTTGTTGAAAGTTAAAAAATAAAATTTCATCTGAGCCAAACACCTAGCCTGGAAAATTTCAGCAAAATAATTACAGCTTGGCATAGACATCAGCAACTAAAAACAATGTATTATAATAGAAAATATTAAGCAAACTTAACCAGAGCTCTTGTCTATAATAAAAATGTACGCAAGCATATATATGTATATACTGTGCTATTTTCTTATATATATAATGAATAATGCAGTTCATTATTTTTGGAACTGTATCACTTGCAGTTCTCTTTTAAGCCAGCTCCTGAATTCAATGGGGTTCATTGACATGTAAAGTTTAATACATGCATAACTCTTTTGCAGAATCATATCCTACAATATTAATGTGATATTCATATTATGAATTTACCTGCCTGAAAATCCAGAATATTTTAAAATATGACTACACACATACTGACCATTAAATTACAAACCCTAGCAACTCTACATTTTCATGCTTTTTTTTTGTGTGCAAAATGGTTACAATATATAGAAAAAAAGACCACATATGACTCCTGGGATTTTTTAAAAGAAATTATTGTGCTTTATAGTCTTTTATTATTTGATTTCCCTGGAAGAGGAAGGGAAGGGAAGATACATGCAAACAGAGAGTTTACATTTTGCTTGCTTAGGGAGATTTCGACAGCTGGGTGCATGAATCCTCCGCTGGCAAGGATGGGGTGGAAACCCCGTTTGCTGTTGTGCTCAGGTGCAGATGTTTAGGAGGCTGGTTTGGGACATGTGTTGACTTAACACTACTTGAGTCAAGAGCCTTCCATGAGCAGATACTCTGAAAGTCTGTTTTGTGACCAAGAGTCTGATATGTTTGAACTCTCTTGGCTCATAAATTAAAGGAAAAGCTCAAATATGGGCATGGATGGGCAACTGGAACTGGGATTTGGTGCGGAAGTTATACAGAATACAACAGTGAACGTATTTTCAGAAAGTTAAAACTTCCAGACACTTTTCAAAAGACACCTAGAAGAGTGTTATTCCACCACAGTTCGTAGAGACTCCAAATCCTCTGTACAGTGCATTTTCAGGTAAATGGAAATGGGTGAGTACTGGGGAAAGCTTTTGCTCTATAGAGAAAAAAATACAATATTTGAGGGTTTGCTGTCATGCTGAAATCATATTATGGTTTTTGAAAAGAGAAACGAGGGTGAAGAATTACATAAAAATAATGGCTAACAGCAGGTCTTTAAGCTGTGAAGTCCTTTTGAAATTGAAATACTTAGATATCTCTTCCTAATTGAAGTAGTTCTCTTAGCATTTAGGTATTTCCTACATATTTTGGACAATGGTCTAACAACAGCAAGAAAGAAGCAACTAGAATAACTCAAATTATTTTTATAAGAAAAATTGTTATTGATTTTTGAAAATTAAAATAGTTATGATCTCTAACCCATATATCCTATTCAGCCAGGCAATTGCTAGCTGACTCAGATAGCTGAATCAATTACAACGACTAGGCCACCTTAAAAGGGTGAGGAGGTGTGCTGGCAGGTCCTGTCTCATGAGGCTGTGCTCAGTCATGTGAAACAGAGCCACTGCTCTACAATAAAATATCACAAAACAACATTAGGATAGGGCAGGGTGTAAATAACAGAAATTTAAGAGAAGAAATTACAACAGGTGGTCAGAATTAATCACCAGAGGTGATGTTGGGAGATACCAGGGAAATATGTTCCACAGAAATACCATTTTACTAACCACAGGTGCTAAGGCTGGTTTCTTTGGGGATCTGCTTTCCCCAACAGCATAGTCCTTCAGGACTGAAACCTTGCCCAGGCAGAAGGTCCACTGAAAGGAAAGCTTTGGGGTTTTTTGATGGTTACTCCATCTTTCCGCACTTGGGTTTTTGATGGATGTTTCAGGCACAACTCAGCTGTGATTAGTTGGAGAAGTGGACAGGCTGAGACCTTGCGGAATCAGCCATATGACATGAATGTAACTTTAAGGACCTGACACAACACCCAAAGATTTGGTAGGGATAACTGACTTCCAATCAACTGCTTAGCAATTTGCAGTTTTCTTTTTCCTGGTGACTGCACTCCGTGTGCTGATCAGCCGATATGAAGTGTTGTGAAGCTCCAGTTGTGCAGACCTGTGATGTACAGCTGACAGCTGTACATCCCATGGATTTCACTGGGAGTTCAACCAGAGCCCAAACACCAAGACACCACAGGAAATCCAGTGTTCTTTCTGAATTCCTCCAATCTCCAAGTTTTAATTTGAAAACTGCAAGAATCCTATGTATGTTATGAAAATTGTAACCAAAGCTATTGCAATCCCAGCCTGCACTGAAGAGAGCTGTTATCAAATTACTCTGAAATATTTTCCAATGTACAAATAATTTCGGACACATGACTTCCACAGAGTTTTCTAGAAATAATTAAGTTTGAAAACTTTGATTTTGGATTTTTTTCTACTTTTCTTTATATTATTTTAAACTTTTATTTTATATTGGGGTTATCTTTTATATTCTTTGGCATTTTTTAGAAATGTTCAGTCTCATAGTAACTGCAGCTATAAATTCATCCCAGTTGCATTCTTGCTATAAGTTTTATGGTAATGGAGTTCCCCCCCAAAATGCAACCCTCAGAAGAAATGGGTTACAACTATTAAAGAAGGAAAGTCATCAAAACCTATTTGTAGTGAGTTTCAATGTGTATTTTAACACATTCCAAAAACTGATCTGCCTTCTGGAACCACTGGTGCCACCTCAAGTCCAAAAGGTGTTTTCTGAAATGAAAAATGATCGTTTTTAGGTTTTCAAGAGTCTCCTTGGGCCTGGGCAGAAGGTTGCCTGCAGGTAAAGCCATTGGGAATAGACCCCACAATAACATGATGAAATGGTGCAAGGAGAAACTTTTGGACACTGGTGGCTTTTTTTACTTAAAGGTCAATCTTGTTTGTGGGATGGGAATGGAAGAATCTCTGACAGTTTTGGGGTCCCAAAGGGTCAGATTAGGTCCCTAAAATTAGACGTACCTCTCCAGCTGGATTGATTGAACAACTGCTGTCTATTAAGGAGCTTAAAATTGAAGGCAACACTTAGGTTACAGCCTCATTTCCTAATTTTTTTCCTTCAAATTGTGCCAATATATTAGATGGTTTTAATTTGAGCATATACCCATTCACAAAAATAGCCAAGTTAAACAGCAAGCATACAACTTCTACATCTATGCATCAGCTTCCTTTTAGATGTGCTTCCATTTGTAGGTTATATCCTTGGACACATGCATGTCCATCCAATCATGCAAACTGAAAAACCTTTCTCTTGCTGTACCTGTAAAGGAAATATTCTTGTTCCTCCCTTGTCTGCCTGATGGCTGACACACAGGACAAATATACCCACCAGCCTCTCTGGTTTCATGTGACAAGACACAGGTCTAGCTGTTGTTAAGACATCTATTGGCCCTGTGCATCGTAAAGATGATAAGTTTCAGAACAAAGAAACAGCCCAGCATTTCTACAATAAAGTTAGACATGTGCAAAAAGGCATATGAATGTGAAGTTCATGGTAACTGTATCCTTAAAAAATGTGGTGACATTCAGTGGTCTTTTAAGAATTTTGTTATAATATTGTCACAATTTGCTTATCCATTACTTAGACATCTCTAATGGATAGATGTCATTTAAAAGAGCAACAGTGATGTCCTTGCTTGATTTATAGTCTTTTCTTCTCTCTAGCTTTCTATCTGCAGTGGGATTTCTATTGTCTGTTGTTAAATCCCAGCACAATTGATACCACAGCTGCAATGGACAGCTGTAATTTTTACTGACTTCTGTCTTGGTGTGTGACTCAGCTATGCAATTCACTACTCAGCCAATGTGTTTTGAAAATGGATTTGAATAATGTAAGTGTATATATTGTTTAATTAACAATAGGGAATGTTTATTCTTTTGAACTTCCCACTGTTGAAAGAGAAACAAAGCATGTGTCTGTTTTGAATTTAATATTGGCATTCCCTAGGTGCTTAATGAGGGAATATATAGGACAGATGTTTTGGATGTATGTAAACAGAATGTAAACCTTCAGTGGAGTGCTTAACTTTTTGAAATTACATTTAATTTTAAAGTCTCATGAAAGATAAAATAGTCACAAAACACTGAAGTAATCAAATAATCTTATTCCTATGTGAGTAGGATCGTTAATACCTAACACCATGTTTTGGTGTTTGAAGAAGAGTTTCTTGCTGTCATTTACTAACTTTTGTATGCCTGCACAAAAGTGTTAGAAAGTAGTTTCATCATTCCTGGGCTGAAATTGAACTGATACACCAGCTTTTCATTACAATATCCAACCTGTTGTGTCTGTTCTGGATCTTATCCGTTGAGTGACACCTGATACCTAATATAATTGAACAAGAATTGTATGCTGCTGTTGCTGGGGTTTGTACTTAATAACAGATAATGCATGCTTACATGGAACCTGCTTGAAAAAGTGAGTATTTTTATCCAAAGGACTTTTACTGTGAGAACATCTGTAAACACAAGCTATCCCCATGTCACTTCTCTATGGAACCAGTGAAGGGGGAAGTGGATATATTTGCACTACCTGAAATGGACCTGTGTACCTAAAAAGCATGCTAAACTTAGCTTTATGCACAAACCCCCCCTGACAGTAAGAACATGAAGAATAAAACAAAGGCATCACCCAGCAATTTGGCCTCTGTTTTGTACCTGGTACACCAATGATCATCCCATCAGCTCATAAAGTAAATCTGTATTACTGATTGGTTTACAGGTGAAAAGCACAGTGCTAACTGCAGTTTAAATATTTAAATAATAACTCCTCTGTTGCATTAGGTACAAACCTGTTTTCTGTCAACATTCAGGCACTCCAACCTAGGATCTTAACAAGAAGTATCAGTTAATCACAAATCTATCTCCAGGCTATATGAGTCTCTCTAATGTGCAATTTCAGGAAAATTGCCACAGGACTAATGTGTATCCAGCACAGAAGCACGTAGCACTCTCTGTGAGATTCAGTGTGAGAGAAAAGTGGAAATAAACCCCTCAGTCTCTCCAGGAGAAGGTACATTAGTGTAGTAGTTGGCCATTTTTAATACCATTTGATATCTTGCAAATGCATAAAAGTATTGAGAATAAGTACTTGAGCAGGTGGTTTTCCAGCTTTCCTCCAGGTGAGACAGCTCTGCTGATAGCAGAGGCATTTTAAGAGGGGACATAGTATATCCACATTTTTATCTGATTACAGTAGCTATTTAACAAGATTCTTCACGCCCCTGGTCTGAACAAATACTTAGTTACCTTCTGTTAATTAAAACTGGAAGGGTTTGGGTTTCCTTGGAAAAATATTAGTCAGGTGAGTAATCAGCAGGAACACTGGACACTTATGACAATATTCATCTTTTAAATATCAAATTCTGTACTTCATTAATAAAATTAAGAATCTAAGGCTGTAAAATGAAATGTAGCAAAAAATTCATTATCTCTTATATATGGAAAATTATGATAGCCAAGAATATTTTAAATATTTTTGTCTTTGGAAATCAAGGTTTGCTGCTATGAATCAACATGTGTTTCATACAGAGACTATCACTGTATGAAAAAAAACCCAAACTTGTTCTAATAAACCATTCCACCTAATTATGATTTACATGACTAATGCAGTTAATGTAATAACACAGCTAAGGGTTTTTCACAAATATACCAGAAATGGTATTTCTTTTTTGGTATTTACCTTTGCATCTGTGTGCTGTTGGTTTTTCCTGTTAATAGTTTATTTAATTTTGTACTCTCTTGTAGGAGAACTTTCCATTACAAGAAATGCCTTGCATACCAGATCAAATACTGTGCTAGGTACTCCTCTCATTAAAGAATCAATAGCTCTTTTCTGTATTGTAAGCAGCTTGTTCCTAGTAAGAGCTCACAAAAGTAATAGTAAGACATCTCCAGTCTTGGTTTTTTTTGTGTTTCCCTGCATATAAAAGGAGCAGCTAGTTAGAATCTGTCTGCCGTATTAAATAATATCCCAGTAGGAACCACTTCTCTCTCAGAGAAAAATGTAACACTGACTTGTCAAAATGTGCAGACTGTCAATTATACCTCAGCTTTTACTTCAATTCATCCAATCGGTCATGTCCATATGATTTTTAATTAATGTATTGTTGAATGTTTAAATTTTCAAAGGAAGTGTGTAAAACTCAAATCCTGAATTCTGAGTTTTGAAATCTTCTGGGAGGGATGAAAATCCTATGAAAATATTTTTGGTGGTGGTTACAAAGTGTATGTTCACATATTATGTATGAAGATAAAACCAGTGTATAAAAATTTTCTGAAGAGCTTTGTGCATGATGAATCTGCAAATTAGATGCAGGCTTTTTATTTTATTTAAATTGTTTAGCCATTTGTCACATAGCTTGGAAAAAAAACCCCTAAAAGTTAGAAAGGCTATGCTGGCTTTTACACACAGGTTAAAATATTTGAAGAACATTCTGTTTAGGTGATGTCTTTGACTACTAAGTACCAGGTACCGATCATCTGAGTGCCAAATATAAACTGATAAGACAGCTATTTGGCAGGTTATTCTGTTGTAATTTTTCTAAAATTTATGTGATAATACATGTTATATTTTTTAAGAATTTCCTTTATTTTGTAATCAAGATTTGTTTGTGATTAAATTTGAAATGTGTTTGTGCAGGTGTACATGGACACACACCCTTAGACATATGTATAAAATAATGAGGTAACAGTTTATACAATAGTAACCTATTTAAGCTTAAATGTTGGTTACAGAGTCATTATGCTGTTTGACATCATTATATTTGTATGAATAAGCCATGAATGATTCTTCTTCCATAGAAAACTAAGACTATAGTATTAAAATAATTAAAACAATGAAAAAATAGAGGTAGTTCACCTTGGTGAGCTAAATTCTTTTTACTTCACATCCACTCTACTGTACAAAAGTGTGAAGGAACTTCATGCAAACATTTTCCTGCACTGTACCTGCAGGCAAACAGTTGTTGTTACTATGGTTTTCAATGAGTCTAAGGCTAGGATTTTTGTCCAGTAGATTCTATTGCATCTGTGCACACTTGCCATATCAGTGCAGCCTCGTAGAAGCTACTCCAGGAGACTAAACACCACCAAGGGGACCCCTTGCATGTTGGTGGAGGTACAGAATCTGGTCTGGCAGGCATGAACCACGTAAGTTGAGGCCAACTGAGGTGCATCATCAGGAACCAGGTCAGAACTCTCTTGTGCCCCGTTGTCTTGCTCTGGCATGGGGGTATGTACCTGCCATGAACAGAAACCCCCAGCTACTGAGGAAAGACCAACGGGAAGAGTCTCTCATGAAGTCACAGAAATTAAGGAAATGTGTTCCAGAACTTATTCCTTTTTCATTTAGGGCCTTTCTTAAGATGATTGTACAGGACTGTACTCCCCCGTTTGCTTGGTTTTTCTTTTGGGAAGGAATTAAAAAATGTACTACTGTCCATGAGAGAGATCTGTAAAATACATGTGCCCATGGGTTACAAAGACTACTTTGGCATTAAAGATAGTGCAAGCTCCAGTGACAGATGTACAAGTAAATGAGGAATTATTCTAGCACCTGCAGTTCCTGTGGTAATAGAAGAAGCTTATGCAGTAATGAAGTCTGTTACTTTTCTTTTATTATTTTTGTTACTACTTTCCATAAAGCAAAGTATTTAGGTCCATCCTCATGAACTTTCCTGCTCAGAGTACTGTAGCTCAGTGCAAAAGCACTACTCAAAAGCATGTGGAGAAGTAGTTCAATCCCACAGTCATAAAAATTACTCCTCTTAAAAATGATGCACACAGGAAAAACATGAATTAGTCTTATATTCAGCTGTATCTTTGGTGAATACTGCATATAGGTATTGATATATAACATTTTAACAAAAAGTAAGGTACTGTGGTAATCCTGGAAACGAGTAATTTTCCTCATTTTTTTTCAGCTGTTCCTTACCAATGTACTTGGCACTTTACCTTAGAACTTTAATTTCTGATCTAGAAAGTGTAGGGGGAAATGGAATCTGCCTGCTAGTCCTGGCTGATAGCTTCATTCAGAAAACAATAGTTTTCATCTTTTAATTACTATCATCTGATTCATTCTCTAGACCACTTTTTTTTCTCATTCTGCTGCTCTTGCTGTCTGTAATCGCTATTTTGATTTTTTTTTTCTTCTTGGAAAAAACATGTGGTTAGATTATTTTTTTCCCACCATTTCTCCTGTTAACTCTAACTTTGCCTTCATGCATGTTAAAGTGTATACCAGAAAGTCTTGACTAATTTCAATAACTTATTAATCTCTGAGGTGGCAGCAGCATTTCTTAGTGTTCTGAAACAGGATTAAATTTGGTGCAATGCTGATCATATTTAAATTGTAGAAGCATTGTACATTACAGGCTTATATTAATAAAGTCTAGGGTGATGGAAATAAATTCATACCCTGCTCTTCAAGCCTGTAACTGTGTGTCACAGTCTTACCTAAGGAGAGAAGGAAGCTCTTGCAGAAATTTAACTTTATTCATGTGACAGAGAGTGACATTGCACCTGAGGAAAGGGGTCATCACTCCTGAGCTTTTAAAAGGCTTTTAAAACATCCCACACCCAAATCTTTAAGTCACTTGTAGCTAAGGCTGCAGTACTGACCTTAATGTAATGTTCTGGAAGGAACTGGTGATTGATTTGCTGTATTCTTGGCAGTATTTTCAAACTTATGGCTGGAGTAGCCTACAGAGGCACTTTGGTGGGCCCCTGTCCTGTCCTCTAAATACAGGTTTGATTGTCCTGTGATCCAGGTAAATGAGGAGTCAACCATATGGTAGCCACACACCTGTCATACCTGCCCCCTGAGCCATGATGGGCCATGCAAGCAGCCTCCAGGATATCAGGAACAGCAGGAGCAATCCTAGCATGTGACAGACAGATATTGTGGAGTTCCAGAAAGCAGGAGAAGGCAACAAAGCAATCCCAGGAGGCACAGCTGGCCTCTGCTCTGGGTCTAGGCAGTCTTTCATTCAGAGCATCCCCTCAAACCGAGTAGCATACTGCCACATTCACTGTGTGGTTTCTTTAATTGCGATGTTTAAAGCGCAGGCAAGCTGCAGTATTACAGTCCAGTCAGACCTTCCTTTCAGCTGTGGATAGGCGTGTTGATTTAGTTAAATGCTCTCAGAAACATCCTTCTTATCAGTGCTTAGTGGTTGCCTTCTGGGTGGGTACAATTCCCCAGTAAAGATTCAAAAAGCTCTGGGAAAAGCTGGGTCCAGTGTTGCAGAACATTTGCCAAAACTCTTTCTGCAGCCACCTATTAACTACTGAATTTAGGGTAACAGCTACAGATCTTCCAGCAATGTTGACTTACTTTCTAGTGAAAACAAACTCAACAACCCTGTTAGAGCACAATGCTGATCAGTCACTAATCATACCCCTACCAGCCAGGAAAATGTGCTGTTTGTAGAGCAAAAATTCATGTATGTGTAATTTTTTTTCTTCTGCCTAGCACTTATTGTTCTTGCCATGCTCCATTGTCTGTGAGAAGCCTGATAGATTCTTACAGATCTGTGCTTTTTCAGTTCTTTCCATGTATTGTAAAGATGCCTGAATGCTTAGTTTGTTAGTAGATACAGGACAATAGTCATGTTTTTTTTAAAAAATTAATATAAGAATGTTTATTTCTTTCAACACATTGTATTCTAGGTCTTTATAACAAATCCACATTATGAATTATACTTTTTCTTACAACTGTTTTAGATCACCGCTGGTTAATAGCTGATTTTTTAATGTTTTTTTGTTTGTTTGTTTGTTTGTTTTTTGCATATAACTTGTCTTTATTTCATAGGTATCTGTGAAATAAAGTTTCTTTAGTGACAATTTTCCTAAGAGGTGATTTACTACCATCTCATTTTGTCTGACCTTTAAATTACTTTTAAGCAACCACATTATTAGAATATTTGAACAAATGCAACATAGATTTATCGAAGTTATTATCCCAGACTACATCCATACCTAGATGCAGGAAATGTGGTAGATCTGTTATTATTCAGATTTCAGAATTTTATACAGGATCACACATGGGAAGTTATTAGTCCAGCTGAACAAGGTGGATGTTAGCAGTGGCACTTCAGAATGGAATAGAGCTGAATAAAAAAGACGTGACAACAGGTTATGTTAAATGGAGAACTGTCACACTAGAAGGAACACATCAGCAGAGTTTTTCAGGATCAGTCTAGAGTACTTGACTTACTTAACATTTTAATTAATGATGTTGGCACAAAATGTAGAAGTAGAGGAATGGAATTTGGTGGTGGCAAAATGTTGTGAGGCATCATTAATATAAAGGATGATCAGAATATTACACAGGAAAAACGATCTGACCTTGAGGACTAAAGCAATAGAAATGAGATTAAATTTAAGAGTACTGATGGCACTTAAGGGCTGCAGAAAAGAATTTCTGCTAGAGACTTAGTTGAAAACGACAGAGGAGGCAAAAGACCTGCGTGTAACAATCAGTCATAGAATAACTATGAGTCACCGATGTGATACAGCTGTAAGTGATGTGATCCTAGAAAGTATCGAATGAGATATTTCCTGTGGAGGCGGAAAAGTGTTAATGTTGTAGCAGCAATGGAGAGCTTGCTTTTGAAAAACTGTACACCCACTTTTAAGGAAGATTAAATCCAAGTAAAGCAAGCTTTTTGAAGGGTTATAGGGACGATTAGAATTGCACAGAAGCTTATCTAGTGCAAACAAAGTAAAGGTTGGGGCTTGTTTAGTTCAGTAATATAAGGCTGGGAAGAGACCAGATTGCTGTCCACGTGCTCTTCAGAGAGGGCAACAGCAGGGTGGGAGAAAAGTGGCACTTGACACTGAAACAAGTGGATCTGAGTGAATATAGGCTGGAAATTAAAAGAACATTTCTAGTCATCAGATCAATGGCGTCTCACTAGTAGCAGTGAGGAGAGAAATGGATCAGGTTTAAAACAAAGTTCAGTAAGCTCATGGAAAGGACTATATGATGTGATTTTTATATGATATGATTTACTGAATCATTCAGGGACTAAATCTGCAGGTTGATGAAGTCTTGTTCTTTGTTGCTCGATCGCCTGCGAATGCATTACATGTGATGCATACAGGTTGCTTAGACCATGCTAGCTTATTTATCCTCAAACTGATATTGAACAGCAAGACATAAACTTTCCCTGAAAAGCATCCTTATTCATACCAACATTGCTCAAAAGTAGTCAGATGTCCTCATTCATACCTACAGCAGTGCTCAAAAGTACTTAGAAGATCTATGTATTTAGTAGAGGTACTCTAGATTGTACAAAAGGCACATTGTATTCTATAAAAACTATGGAATTATTCTCATTTATGTTAAGACTACATTTCATGATTTTGGCAAATGAAACAGAGAATGGGTGTAAACAAAACTTCTAGGCTGCTAAGAAGACATAAAACACCTCTAATACTAGTAAAGTTTACACCTTCTTTGCTGACACGAGTGCAAACCTTAAAAAGTATGAATAACCTTATCTCTGTTAGCATTGTAAGCTAACTTCCCAATGACTTCAGTGGAACAGTGTGGTAGTAAGCTTTACAGAAATAAAAGGCTGAATTTGGCACAGAATATCAAAGGAACCTCTTGTAGCTTACGATCCTTGAGATGTGAATTCCACCAGTACAGATTCAAATGTACATCATTTCTAGCAGGGTAATAAATGTGAAGGTTCTGAGTAGCTAAAAATGTTCATCTTTAGAAGTTTATCAGTAACCATTAAAGATACAGGAAAATTTTCCTATTAAAAATATTTTTAATGGGCTATTCTGGCTTTAGAAAATAAAAATAATTTTAAAATATATGCAAGAAATGAAAGGAACTCGGACAAAGAGAGCAAGTCCAAACTACCTAATTTCAACTTTGAAGTGGTTCTTTACTTTTCTCCTCTACAATAATGGAATGGGGTATAGGGCTTGGAGGGGAAGGGAGAGGAAGTATGTCTTAATAGAGCACTTTAAATTGCAAGAGTTGTTATTAAAAGAAAGAAGAAGAAAATTCTTAGTGGGGAGCATCTTGGGTTTGCCTGGCTCACACTACTGGAGAATACTTGTCTTGTTTGAAAAATATTTAGTATTTCAATTACAGAACCCTCTGGGTGCTATTCAGAGCACAGTATCCACTGCTTTGCAGAAGATTGTGCATAGGGTTGTGCAAAAATTGAATTCTTCCAGTATAAACATCCTTTTTGCAGAAAGCTGAAACAGAAAAAGAATGTAGTACACTGACATGTTGCTAAGCAGCAAAAAGGACATATGTCAAGAACCATCTATGTCTTTTGTATTACTACACTTCCTTTCTTCACACCTCCATCACACAAGCTGTTATGGTTCTTATGTACCCAAAATATGGAGAGAAAATGACACAGAAGCTAGTTTGTTTTTTTTCATTTATTCTCCATTTCCATGTTTTTAAAGACCTAGCGTTAAAGACAGGTCCCTGGTGGGTCTAATCTGGTTGAGACATTGTTAGTTTCAGGTCAGCCCAGGGCTTTAGGCATTATTGGTGCAGCTGATTAATTCATTAGTTGATGGGCATCCTGTTGAAGCCTTTTGGGCCTGGGTTACTTCCAGAAATAAAATGAAAATCTTGCCAAAAGGGAGAATATTAACCTTAGAAATAAAATTGGCCTCTCCAGACCATGAGGAGGTCAGTGGTATTCCACTGGGACAGTGAAGACCAGCAAAATGGTGACTGCCAGAAAATAGGAGTAATTTGAAAACATTACCAAGCAGGAGTTTTGAGATGGTTTGCACTGATCACTAATTTATATTTCGGACCAGGTCTTTTATTCACTGGACTAAGTGGTTTCTTCCTAGCAAGTTTTCATGGAAAAAGCATTAAGGTCTCCCTCTTGCTCTGCCACAAAGATTTATTTGTGTGAATGGTTTCAGTGACATGTATTTGTAAAGTGTATTAAAGGCCTTTTGATAATTGATTATAATTTTTGCAAGGATGTGTTTTATGGTAGTGACATTCCATGGTTGTAAAAGCATTTATTTACTGTGAAACTATTGCAAAGTACTTTCAGGACACACTGTCTCCCTGATAACAAATGTGTCCTGAAATGAGAAAGAGCTTTCCTTAATTTAAAAATTCAGTGTTGGGATTATTTTTTATTATTACAACTATTTAATAATCTCTTCTAAGTAGTTTCATATTTTCAAGGTCAAGAATTTTTAAAAGGACTAATGGGACCCAAATTTCTTTCCACTTCTATCTGAACAACTGTGATGAAGTAATGGTGTTCTGCAAGTTGGCATTGGAACAACAAATTATATATCAGCCAGGGCTCATGCCTTTTTCCCTATGTGCCCTGTGACTATATGACTAATAAAATGCCTATTTTTATTGTGTGTGGTCCAGCTTCAGAATAATAATCATCCTTGAAGATTAAATTAATGAAAAATCAATTTAGCAATCAAATATTTCAACCATGGTGGGTGGCTGAGTTAAGAAGGTATTGTAAGCAGAGTATAATTTATTCAGCCATATAGGCAGTTGTTGGATTTCTTATTCAGCCATCAATTACTGCAAAATGGTTAGCTGAAATTACAATTAAATAATGGTTGCAACCCGCAGTTAGAGCACAGTCACATGTGGAAACAGCTGTAGTTATTTTAAAAGTGACCACCCCTGCTGTTTGCCACTGCTCTTCCTTTGGCAGTGACGGATCTCAGAACGGGGCTTCTGTCACAGTGCTGCCTTGCCAAATCAGCTTCAGCCACCCCCAAGCCTCATTTGGGGTAGGAGCCTTTGCAAGGCTGGTGTCTCCCCTGGGCTTGTAACTCCCAATGGGATGGCAGCAAGCAGCTAAGGCTGGTCATGTCCTGCCTGCTGCAGGGGCTTGCCTGTGAGCATGGGCTCTCATGAAGTCATGGTCCTTAGCCCCCTTCAGGGTGATACATTTATAATTGCATGTTTCATGCCTATATGCAAAGAGGGATAAGCTTTACCTGAATAGAATCTGGTTACCCAATGCTGCTGTGACTGTTCCTGGAATGTTGCTGCTATAAGTATTTCAGTAATATTTACTGTCCTACAATAGTACTTGTGTCAAACTGTGTAAGATTAGGAACTAGGCTGTAAGAGCAGTATTTTCAGTGAAAGTGTTTTAAGCTTTCTGTTTCAATTTCCCACATGTTCAGTACCCATCTTTATGGCATGAGTGAAAAAAAATTAATTGCCTTTTTGTGAAATAATTGCCCCCAGTTTACTGTGTGTCATACAACATTGCAGAGGAGGGCTTTGAAATTTGCTCTCAAGATTTTCAAGGGAAAATGATGATAAATTAAGGAAGGCTTTGGAGCATTTCGTGAGCTTGCAATTCCATTTTAGGGCTTAACTTCTCAGAGAAAAGCAGTGACACCATAATGCAGGCCAAGTCATTGCTTTTTATTCATGGTACAAGGGGGTTTAGTAACTTGCTGTCTGTACTCAATTACATATTCAGGGGAAAGGTTGTTCTCTGAAAGCTCATCTGTTGCAGTATTTCCAGCTATCCTGTTATGAAGCATTTGCTAGTAGGCATATGTATGCAATACATCAGGAATGAATTCCAAAAAAAATCCTATAAAACCTTATTTTGTGTCTTGCAAGAGTATGTAAGTTCAGATGTGCTCCAACACTGCACCACTGCTGTGGCTTTTTAGTAGTTTCACATGTAGGCGTCTGCTATTAGGTGTTTGCTATTGTTCAAAGTGACAGCTACATTCCCCTCTTTAGGTAAGCCTTCTAAAAATAAGTGTAATTTACATGTCGTTTGCATATTTTAATTTGTGATTTGCATATGTTAATTGACAGTCATTGCAGCAACAAATGGTAGTGCATATAGTCAGCCTAAATTGTAAGAGTTACAGGAAAGTTTGTCTGCTCAAGGGCAGGCAGGCTCCCTTCTGTATCTCTGCAAAGACTGAACTGCCACTGACTCTCCCCAGTGATGCTGGGTAGTGGGGAACTCTGTATTGCACACTTAGGAGCCTAAGGGAATAAACACAATGGTATGTTTCCTGTTTTCCAAAGGTATCTTGCAACTTTGGAAGGGATTCATCGCCTGCTGTCAGTGCCTTTCATGATAGTAACTTTGTGCCAGATCATATGAGTACTGCTCTTAAAGTGAGCCTACATTTCTGAAACATTTTCAGGGAATGAGGATCTTAATTTTACCAGTAAAATAGTACTGTAAAGTACGTAAATGTCTCTTGTAACCATGCAGAGAAGTCAGGAAGCAAAACTGTGGCGTAGAGTGAACCAGATGACCACACCACCTCGTAGCACGGACTGTAATGCCATTGAAAACGTGAGATTCATTTCTGCCGATCACTTGTTTTGCAAGAACAAGCAAGATCAGGATATTCAAAAATATATATTGGAGGAAACATCCAAGTTTTTGCTCAAAAAGGTGTTAGATAGGAAAGGACATAGTAGGGAATAGCTACTTTAATGATGTTTAGGTTGCTGAATATTGCAACAGTTGACCCATACTGGAATAATCTTATAACGGGAGCCCCCTGGGATCCTTCTGCTCTGTAGCAGACACACTGGCATCAGTTTATGTATTTTCTAGGCCACTATGTTTCAAATAAGAGCAGTTTCATATTACTACTGTCAGTGATGCATTCAGAAAAAGTAGTGAAAAAGACAAAAAGAAAACCTGTACAATTTTCCATCACAGTGACACCAGTGTGGTATCAATATTATGGATCATCCATCTTGCAATAGTGTTTTCCTGTGGTTAGCAGATATAAAGTGGCCGATGACTCTTTCCTTCAACATATCTAATGTCACCAGAGTATAGTTTTTATTCAATGTTTCAGCAAGACTTCTGCTTAGAATCACATTTAATAAAGACAACATAATAATTCCTGGTAAATCTAGGACAATGATTCATGGATGGGCAGATAGTTGGAAGAATCCCCCATAATTGTTATCCCACTATGTCCATTAAAAAACATCCATTGGCAGTCAGTCTTCTGGGACTAGTCTGCAAATGCAGCAGGGAGCACTGCTACATTCAGCACAGATGGTGTTAATAATGCCAAGGTTGTGGGTTCAATCTCTGTATAGGCCATTCACTTAAGAGTTGGATTTGATGATCCTTGTGGGTCTCTCTTCCAACTGAGAATATTTGCCTGGGATATGTCAGCCCGACATAGTATAGTCAGTGTGGCCTGTGGAAAGGAGCTGATTATTCTGTATCAGTTGGCTAGTTATATAAGGGGTTTTTTATTTCAAATAGATCACTATAAAATATACCAAAATATTCTTAATTTCTGGAATCACAGGAGAGACAAAAAAAAGACACCCACAACATAGATATTATCTTTTTTTCTTCTGTGATACTGGAGTGTAAATATAGACTTTTCTATTAAAAAAAAAAAAAAAAAAAAAAAACACCCAAAGATTTTTTTAATTGGTTTCTGACTGCATTTGAGTTAAAATTTACTCCTTATAAAGTAAACACCACTTTTTATTGACACTGTTAAGAATGGCATTCCTCGAGTGTAACTTGTAACTCTGATGCAGTAAACAAAAATGTTGTTTTGTTAGTACTACCATTTGCTCTTAAATCTCCTCACAGCTGCATGAAAACCTGTATTCTGAAATTCAACCATTCCCATCACCTTTCTTGTAGTTCTGAATTTTGGGGTGCATTTATCACTGCTCAGAACATACAGAGTACCAATAACCAAACAAGCAGCAAACAAATTCTTCAATGGAAATGCTTTGAGTGACCTTCTTGTGAGTGACTTCCATGTGAGTACCTCTTTGAAGGACATTGAATGGAGCAGACAGCTCACAACATGGGAGAGTAAAATGTGAATGGGATGACATACAAGTGATGAAACTCAAGGGGAGAAAAGCAGGTGGAAATAGCAGAGGAGGAGCAAAAGTTCAGCTTCCCTACACAGCATCCCCACGCAAAGCAAAGGCTTCCTGCGAAGTTGCCTCTTTGGGGGTGTAGGCTGCCATCTGCCTCAGAAGTGGTGGATTTTTAGGAGAAACTAAAGGTGAGAAAAGTCACTCAGAGCCACTGCCTGTGACTGCACTGCACACCACCTCATGGGAATAGCTCTGGGAAATCAAACTGATGCTGCTTTGCCGACACAACGTGCATACAGTTAAAAGCCCCTGTTCCACCCCAGTAGGATATTGCATGAGTGTGTAGGCATAGACAGTTATCCTGAAGAAATCAGATTCATACTTAGCTAAATGTGTGTTGCTCCTGAAGTGGGCACGTTTTGTAGACACAAAGCAGATACTGTAAGAGAGGGTCAGTATTTTTTTATTTCAGAAGTAGGGGTTCCTATATACTGATACGAGTTTCATAGGCAGTAACAGGTGAGACTCAGTTGCATGGTGTGACAAAACCAAACGGCCCCATGAATCTTTTCTGCAGTTGTGTGACATGCATGATGGTACATTGTGCAGTCAGGGGGGCACCTTCTGGTACGAAGCCTGGGGAGGAGTATTTTTAGTATCCCATTGGTTGCTGTGAATTGTTTTCTATGTTATCTTGCATACCTTTAAGTATTTAATGAGTTATTTCTAAATTCAAAGCCATAGCTCAGACCATCAAAGTAATTTCAGTCTTTTACAATGGCAAGCAAAATAGCCATCCCTTTTTAAGAACCACTTGCCTATGAAGTTCTTGTAATGGCAGGAAACAAGAATTTCAAGCTCAACAGATGATGAAAACTCCCTCAATATGATTTTTAGCACTTCCTAACTCTCACCAGATGTGAGGTATGCAAGAACAACCTTTTAATTTATACTTCTTGTTGTGCTGATTCTAGGAGCATGAGGATAGGATGGATGTGGATGAAGTGCTGTATGAAATAAAAGAGTACTGATCCAAAAAAATTCTACATGTCTTGTTCAGTCCAAGGCTTGTGCAGAGGTCTGGGAACAACTCTTATTTGTCTAAATTGCTTTATGCCTCCTCCATTTCTATTTTTTGTAACAAAATTTCATTTTGGTTTTGAATTAATCCACAATTTTGCTGAAAAAACCCACACTTTTTGTCCTCACTTGGTGTTAGGAATCAGTTTCAGAGCAAAGCCCATGTTTTCAAGTTGTGTGCAGTGTGCGTGATTGATACAATCCAGAAACATGGTGAGCAGAAACAGTGTGTCTACCTGTCCCACATCAGAGTACAGCACTCCTTCTCTGCCCTCACCTCTTAGATGACTAATTTCACAAAAATGAAGATTATTTTCTTTAATTCTTCATATCATTATGCAAACAAAATTCCTACTGGTTAAGTGGAGATCCATGAGGGACAAGTATTTGTTCTCGAATAATGTCTGAGGTAAGATCAGTATTAACAGGGGGGAAATAATTTGAAAATATTCATGTATTAGTGTAGTGAAGGAAGCCTCTCTTTAGGCAGAGATGTTTTTCTATAGTTATGGTGAAAAAAAATAACTTTGTGGGAGTGTTACTTTGTATTACTCTTCTTTGTTATGGATGCCCACAACAGAACAATTTTGGGCTGTATCTACGCATTTTATCCCAGCACCCTTTTTATTTGTCTTATAACAAAAGTACAAATAGATTCCTACCAAGCTTACTCTTACACGATGTTAGGTTTTGTAAACAAATGTTAGCTCATTATTCACTGCAGTAGTTGGCAGTACAAATTTATTTCCAGATCCTGAGTTGAGTTTGCAGTGCTGCTGTTAAAAAATTATGTTCCTAGTTGTGAGATTTGGACAAATTATTTGAAAGTCAGGGGGATATTTCAAATGCATATGTGTACAGCAACATGCTGGCATGCTTACCCTGCAAGGTGGAGTATCTTTTTTTTTTTATTATTCAGAATCGTATTTGACCATAATTAATTTGAAGTGTACCAAATTAAAATAGTTTTCTCACCCTGGATGATTTCTGTGCATTTTTAAAATTTGTTAGATCTTGAAAAAATACATTTAATTTGTCGAAGAAGTATTTTGAATTACATACTCATATGCATGTTAAGATATCAGAACATCGAGTTATCTATTTGAGATCATTCTCCTTGATGTCAACAGGGATTCTTATTGGCAGAGTTCCACTGTAACCCTACCAGCTCTGCTGATAGATAGAAGTTATTGTTAAAGCTTTAGAAAAGAGCTTCCCACCTTGAATTTCTTCTGTAGTTCTGTAGAAAATACACTCCAAAAGAAATTATTTTATATGCTTCCAGCCTGGGACCATAAAGTTTGTATATATTTTTCTGTAATTAAATTAAGAGTTGTTAGGGTGATACTGGATATTTGGAGTGTGGGGTTCCTTGTGCTCTCATTGTACTTGGATGTCAATCGCTATTAGAAGCCATGACTTCCATGTCTAATTGTATGCAAACAGCACCTCTGCATCTTTCTACCTGTTCAGTTTTGAAAGTAGGTGTGATCATGTCCCTTTTTGTTTTTCTTTCTTTCATTTTTTTTTTCTTAGTTTTTCCATTCTTTCTTTTAGTTTGTCTGTTGTTAGGGAAATGTGTTGGTCTGGGTGGTCATTTGGGTTGATCCTGTGTGATGATTGTTACATTTTATGTTCAGGGAGACCCTGAAATTGTCCTGACAGTGGCAGTTCAAGATTGACATGGGAACTGCATCTTACCTGTAGTGGTGCCAGAAATCGCAATGAGTCATTGTAGAAAAAGTATATCAAGAAGAACATACAATGCCTCTCTGTAAAATATGGAAAAAATGTATCATACAGCTAAAAGGACAGGAAACATAGGAAGAGGCTGTTTCAACCAGCACGGATTTGTTATACTACTTATTACTGATGTTACCTTTTTCGAGTTAAGAGCATTCTGCATTACTTGCTGCATAAAATTTTATTAAAAACTATGTATAACGTGTGTTCTGACTGAAGCTTATAAACCTGTTACATTGCTTGCCCTTTTCTGAAAGTGCTTCTTTATTATTTCATGTTATTTTGTCAGACATCTGATTTGTATAGCTGAACACCGGGCACTTGCCTTCATTTTAAGGGTAATAAACAAGCTGTACTTTTAAAACCAACAAAACATTTTTTAATGGTAGACTATTTTTCTAATTATTTTGTCTAGTGTGTTCAATACCTTTTTACTTTCTCTGCAGTTAGCTTCCATGAGCTTGAAAGAGAAAGAGAAAGAGAGTGGGAAAGCAAGCTTTGCTGCAGAAAAAAAAAGAAATCAAAGCCAACCACCAACGGCTTTTTGAAAAAGAGTGTTCTGGTTGTTATAAAACATGTATATAACCGACAACTGATATTATCCACTGGTGAGATATTGTTCATACATCTACAGCGCAAAATTACCAGAAAAATCATGCTGGTTATCAATCCACATGTTCTCAATGCAGTTTGAGGATTTTGCGAATGCCATGTATATCTTTTATCGTACCACCGTAACCCCTCACCTCCCACCAGTTCTCCAGACACACTCCCCACTACGTTATGTCCCCTTTGATGCACATACCAACCCATTTCACCTCTGATATTTTTCACCTGAATATGGACCGTGCTGTGATGGTTGACTGACAGTGCTTGAGAGAGAAGTCCTGTGTTCAGGGAAGGGACTGTCTTTCTCCTTCACATGGTCAGCCTGTGGGTTTCAGTCTTGCCAGGAAAATAGTTCTTCCCGTGTTAAGGAGATCAGCTGTGCCTGTATGGCAAATGCCTGCATGAGCCTGTTTTTCCCTCACACCAAGCTGACCAGATTCTGTGTGGCCATTTTCATCTGCCTTGGAGCCCAAACAAATATCTATTGCCTCTTCACAGGATTTTCTTCTTCAGACGTGATGCAATGCTATGCAAACATGTAGCTTTTGGGTTACTTGGAGTGTTAGCAGAGCAAGTTGCTCTCTGTCTATAATATGCTTTATAGCAACATTCATGACTATATTTACATTGTACTAACCGTAGTGAAGGAACAGCTTTAACTGCCTTGAACTAGATGCCACAAGTGCTATCTATCAGTAAAAGGTAGCTTGTGGAGAGCTGCAGAAAGCATCAAAGACGATAGGTAGATTCTGTCTAAGCTAAACCCTCTGAGGTCCCAGCAGCCTGTGCTTGTCCTCAGGTTTCACATCATGAATGGTGTCCTCGGGCTTCTCATCGGGCATGGTGGTGATGACATGAGGTGCTATTCTGGCAGATACAAACTGGGCTGAAACCAGAAATAGAATTTATCAGAGTTGCAGCTAATTGAAGGTGTGTGACATTGCTCATTTTCTCTGGATGAAAATCAGGAACTTTAGAAGTGGAAAAGCTCTCCACTATACCTGGTACTCTGTCTCATTCACTCACAGCTTCTCATCCAGCATTTCTAAGAGTGAAAGGGACCTCTGTGTTATTCAAATCAGAACTTTATCAGTTGTTTATTCTTCCCTCATATAGACTGTATGTGTTTGATAGTATTTCTAGAGTACATGTAAGATTTTTAATTTTTTTCTCCCTCAGCTTCACATCTAGGCATGGTTTAGAGGACAGACTGGAAATTATAAATTCTGGTAGGATTTTATCTGTCAATGTCTGTCTTCAGAACAACTTCACACCAGCAAATATTGCACAACAGATCTTCCTTTGTGCTTTCCTAGCAATAATTGGAATATTTATAGAGATGAGGGATAGGGGATGGAGAAGGGATATCCCCAGCCTAATGGCCAAATGCTTGGCAAGAGGTAATTGGTGTGGTTCCAGTGATTTGCTTAATTTTCATGGAACTGTTTGATTTAGATCAACAAGAGATTAATCAAGTCAATGGCTGTGAAAGATGTGGGTTGGTCACTTAACCCACCACCAGCATGAACACACCACAGAAAGGCAGACACCTGTTTTCTACAGCAATTAAGCTCTGGCTTTGAGATTTCTGTCTGGGTTCTGCCCTAGACCAGCTTGAGTACCTCCTTAAAAGAACTGTGGCAGCATGTGAGGGTATGGCCAATATCACTTTATCTTAATGTCATTTTGCTTATGTTTTTACTTATTTTTTTGTTTCATTCCATGTTTAGCATTCTGCTAGGTCAGATGAAGTCAGGGGTCGGGGGTGCGCTTGATTTAATATAACTGGATGGTTTCCCTGGTTTTTGTCTGTTCCTTTTGGTGTCCTGTCATTTGAATTTTATGTTTTTGCCTGTATTTCTTGAGATGACTTTTCTGGGTATCATTTTCTGTGCTGTGTTGGTCCTTTATGCTGGTACAGATTGCATTTGTTCAACTAAAATGCCTGTCCTGTGCAATTTCCATCATTTTTACGGTCTTACATTTTGTCATTTTCTGCTTGAGTTTGGTTGTGGTTTGTTATGTTTTGACAGTGGTTTGTCATACAGCTGTGAATAACCTCTTTGGTTTGCTTTTAAAACTTCCTTCTTTGCAGTTGTTGAACAAAGTTAACTGAACTTCAAACAGAATGATTAGCACAGACAGAAGTGTGAGTGGATATATACTGCAAGCAGACAAACTATTTGTTCTGGCTTTATTTGCATTCAGAATGTGGAATTTTTACGCAAATACAAATATTCTGTTTGCTAAATATTCATATATAGATCTTTGGTGGGGACTGATGGTTTTGATTTTTAAGATGTGGAAGTTTTACAGTTAAAACTGGAGCTTCCTCATCTAAGACATGTCTTTGTGGAACAAATTTGAGTACCCCCCCCCCCGCCTCGCACACACAACATTTCTCCCCTCCAGCTGAAAAATCAGCTTAGACCACATGCTTCCTGAGAAATGTTCCTGCCATGAGAAATTCTGAATTTTTCAATGTGGGGCAAGGGTCTGGCCTGCTCTGTACTATTAGAAACCTAATTCAGTTGTTTAAACAATAAATTGTATGTCCTCTGAGTTTTCATTTTATGATCAATTAACACTCTTCAAGTACTTAGCGTTGTCACTGGAGACAGAGCAAAAACTTAATGCTTGAAGCTGGTATGGAATTGTGCAGGGCTGATGCTCTGCTATTTGTGCTTCAGCTTTAGACGCTGCTTGTGAGACCTGCAGGAAAGGAGCTGAGCTGAAGTTGACTGTGAGCCAGCAATGTGCCATTGCAGCAAAGAATTCAACGGCCTCCTGGGCTGCGTGAGGGAGAGTTTGAGGGAGGTGCTCTTTCCCTCAGCACCAGTGAGACACATCTGGTGTAGGATATTCAGTTTGGACTCACCATTTAGAAGCAAGGCATGGATATACTGGAGCGAGTCCAGAGAACAGCCATGAATATGATTAAAGTCCTGGAGGATTTGCCGTATGAGGAGAGGCTGAGAGACTTGAGACTGTGCAGCCTGGAGAAGCTTATAATGTGTGTAAATATATGATGGGGACAGAGTTAAGCCGAGCCAGACTTCTGGGTATTGCAAGAGGCAGTGGTCACAAAGTGAAACACAGAAAATTCCATTTAAACACAAGGAAAACTGATTTCCAACAGAAGTGGTCAAACACTGCCACAGGTTACTCAGAGAAATTGTGAAGGCTCCATCTTTGGAGATATTCAAAACCTAACTGGACACAGCCCTAGACAAGCCATTGCAGGTGACTCTCCTCTGTGGAGGGTTGGATGATCCCCAGGGCAGCCCTGCAAGCACAGCTGCTATCCTGTGAAAGGGATCTTGGACTCTGCTGCTTCCTCTCTGCGTTCTCTGGTCCAAACTCTTTTAGCCTGAGGCTGAAATACTTGAGATCTGATGACTTTGTAGTGAGCAATTTTTTGAAGACTGGTGGTCTGCTGCCAGTGTAATAAGGAAAAGGTTGGGAGGAGATTTTATTGTAATAGGTAGGCTACCTGAGCCTAATTAAAAACTACATTGATACAGTTTAGCTTTGTACTGAGATACAGAAAGGTTTTTATAGTTCTTTTCTGAATGTTTTTACAAAAATGAATTATAGTGAAATCTTGTCTCTCTTCAGATAGATGAAGGATTTAAGACTGAGTTGCAGATTATGTGTCTATTGAGAATAAGGATCATAAGGTGTGGGGAGTTAAGCTGAGGTCTCTGTCATAAAGTTTCTGTTAGTTGCTCTTGACTCGAGTGTGTTTTAGAGGACTGAAGTGCTGGTTACACTCTTTTGAGTAAAGGAAGTATACTGTCAACTGAATCAAAATTATACACACAAAACCTTACTAGAGTAAAATGTTGTTAGAAAATACTGGACAAAAGGCAGAGTTGAGCGTAACACAATGATTGAATTACACAGGCTTGAAGGAACTGAAGAGGGAAACCTAGACATTTATATAAGCTTTAATATTTGGGGTTATAGTCTTTAACTGTAGGGAACATTACTGAAATAAAATAAATAGGACATTGCAGATACCATTGTGTATCATATACCTAAACAAAAACATTGAGTTCTGGGTGTGGGAAGGTTTCAAGTAAATCAGTAACAGTGCTGAATCCATGTTACAAATCCCACTGCGTAATTTTGCTACAAAATTGAGAACATAGGCAAATTGGCTGGAAACTTTAGATTTCCACGATTTCCAGGAAGTGTTATGTAGATGATTAAAGGTTGAAAAAAATTGTAAGTACATGGGAAGAAAATATATAATGCTTATTTTACTCCTCAAAAGGTTTGCTTTATTATCAATACGGAGGTAGTACTACCACTGTCTGCCAAACTTCATGGAGTTTAGAATCTATAATGTCTGTAGATTATATAATGTAGTATATTTCTAGTATATTAATATTAAAAGTACACTAGTATAGTATAGTATTCTTACTAATGTAGTATAGGGTTTATATCATGCATTTTCTTAATGCTTAATTTGTATAAACAACTATAAATTTCTATAAGTGGAAATTAATCATGCATTCTAATTTCTATTCTGTAAGTAGTCTACATGATAGAAGCCCAATCTTAACAACCAGATAGAGACAAAAAAGGGACAGGTCTATGTGTGCCAGATTCTGCCTTGAATACATGGGGGTGGTTTAGTCAACATGGCCCACATGTTTCTGAGACAGAATTTGGATTTATTAGACTGTCTTTTCACTGCCTTCCTTGCCACACTATCAAATCTGACAGTATCTTTTCTTGGGAATTGACAGATTTGTGTTGTTTGGGTTTGAGTCTATTCAGCAAATAAAGGTGGAGGGGCAGTCCCAGGAGCAGCTCTTCCAGAGAGCAGGTCCCAATACTGAAAACTGGAGTTTTACTGTCATCCAGCTTCACTGGGGGATCCCTCCCTCCACATCCCAGCCAGATGGACTCTGTCTGGAAGAAAACACAGCTAATGTGCTCTTTCACTGGGACAATTTTGGGCAAATAGAAGTATAGGCAGAATAACAGCAATGATACCACTATGTAACTCCATTAAGTTTTGCTCCGTGTGTACTGGTTTGTTTACTTCAGTTAGAGAAGCATATGTAAATGAACATGCCAAGCTCTGGCCCACCCAGATGTTAGTCAGCCATGGCCAGAGATGTCAATTAACAATTAACTGAAAGCTCATGTTCTCTTCTGCAGTGCTCAGGAAGGTTCGTTTACAATCAATGGGATGTTGTCTCCTGGCGTCCCAGTCCCTGCATCTGGCTGAGGAGAGTTAGTTGTTACATCTCCATTTAATTACTGAGATCCAACTGTGATAATCTCTCAAGCAAGAGACTCTCATAGTCTGCCTAGAGCTTTATGGGATAGCTCAACATTTTGTATTGGGAGCCAAAAAAAACCCCCACAGCCCCAACCAGCAGAGTTCCTCAAGCCTGTCTATAGCATGTTGATGAGATAATCAGCTGCAGACTGCACCAGAGCTTCCAGAGCTCTTTTAAGCTATAGACACAGAGTGTTTTTTCATTCTGTCACTGATTCTGTGGAGCTTTTAAAGGCTTTTTATATTTTATATTTTTGATTTTATTTGTTTCTGTTTTATTACTTATTTCATAACCTAACTTTAATTGAAGACATAGGACTTGACAGGATTCAGAGCTGCAAAAACCAGTCTGGAAGAAATAAACCAAATATTTTTATTTAACTGATTAACACTTTCATTGTTTCTTTTCTATACCAACTTGGTGGTATCTTATATGGTGTTTATGTATATGCTAAATCCAAGTCTCTGCCCTTGAGAGCTTCTACTGTAAAGGCAACACATGAACAGTTCAGTGAGCAAGGAGGGCTTTGCTATCAAGCCCTGCTTCTGCAAAGAGGCCACAACCCTTCATTCTGTGGAGAGGGCATTGAGATTTTAACAGTCTATCTTTGGCACACAAAGGGAGGAAATGTTCTTCTATTCCTAGCCCACAAATAATACCGGTTTCCTGTGGGCTAGAAAAACATGTTTACTTTCTATTTTACTCAGATCTTCCTTGGGAAAAAACACAACCCCAACCAACAGTACCATCGCCACTGCACTGTGTGGTGGTACCACAGTTATATTACAAATGGGTTTTTTAACTGGCTTTCTGCCCATGGCTCGTCTGAGGCTTGCAAAAGCTCTGAACTTCACAAGTTACGGACATCCCCCTCTAGAGATTGTTGGACATTTTGGATCAATTTGGGGTGGAAAAATAATTCTAGAATTAAACATATTCCTGACAGAATGAAGCATTTGACACTCAGGCAAACATCTTTGAAAGAGAAAATAAGTTGAAGGACAGCATGAAAATAATGATTCCTAGAATCAGGGTGACAGAAGGGCATCCTAATCATCATCATTGTATGCCCGGGCCAAGAAGCATGAGTGTGACCTCAGCGTTTCCCTCCCTGAGAGGCAGGCCTTGGGCCATTTAATATGTCAGATGATTTTGTTCTATTCTTTAGAATTCCCCAGGTGTGATACTTAAGAAATTATATATAATATAATTGTTACTGACCCATAAAGCTTCTTGCCTATGTTCATAGATTGAATTAATTGATTTCTGGACCGCTTATATCTGGGTAGTGTCACAAAGCTGTCTTACTTCAGTTCTAAAATTGGGTTTTGGTTGGAAAAGGTATATGGAATCACATGTAGCCAAGCTGTTACACCACAAAATAGGTTAAAGTTCTGTCATGCCAGCAGATGACAGCATTCTGTTTTGTGCAAAATAGTCATTTCAGATATGCCTTTCTTATAGACATTTTTGTATAAATAACTATCCCTTGTTGCTAAATCCAGATGATCTTTGTCAGTTTGCTTTGCTATCTGGGCAACTGCTAGCACAAATGAAGCAAATGTTAAGTGGCAGTGCCCGCTTCTCATGAGAAATGGTGCATTCTCAGATAGCTAGGGAGGAAGAATGCTGCCCAGGACAAAATGATAATTTAAAGCAGCATTCCAGTGATCTGGAATTAATGCCTGAATGTTGAGGGACAGGTGAATTTTCCTTCTAGTATATGCAGTATCCTACAATGTGGAGTGTCACATTTCACACTATTAAATGGTCTTTTCTGAGTAATGGGACAGTAAGGGTCTCTTGTATAGATGCAGGTATGCTTTCCTATGCTACATCTGCTTTCCTAAGCCTGACTATTGGGCTTAGAGCCTCAGCACTGCAGTCATGGCTGTTCTAATGTACTTTTGCAGGCAGATGATATATCACCTATTATTAATATTGCTTGATAAGTCCTGTGAAGAGGCCTTCTTTCTACTTATTTATAATTTTGCTAAGCTTGACCTAATAAAGCTGAAATTATTTTTGCTTTTAGCTAGTTCTTTTTTATTTAAACCAAAAAAAGATTTTTCTTTCCTCTCCAAATGGAAAAATACTGCTTTTTCCATGTTACTGAAGTTTTGCAAATTTGTTTTTTAAATGTCTAAAAATCTGTGTGACCTGGAGTAGGGTTGCTCACCTTTGCAGTGGGGGTGTTCCTTTTCTCTTATTTGTGGAAATCCGGCTGAATTTAGCAGATTTCTATATATTTGAGAAGAAAAAAAAAAAAAAGGCACCAATTCTCAAGTATGCAGTGCAGGCTTTACCAGAGTTTGATAGCTAAAATTTCCAAGGTCTCCCTTTCCCAGGAAGATGGTAAGTCTCCTCGTAGGAGCCTGGTGGGGCTAACCACATGCCAACTACACAGAGTAACTAGATATTTTGCAGCTCAGGGCTATGTGATGTCATGGTCATTTCCACTGCAAAACCACAGGGAAGGCTCAGCCAGTGCTGCATGCAAGAGCAGGAAACCTTTCCTTCTACACTGCCAGCAGATACGCCTGGGATCCAGGTGGCCAAACGAAGGAAGGAACTTGACCTGAATGTAGAGGAAAGAAAAGGGAAGAGGAGGAAGAAAAGAAAAAAAGAAGGGAAAAATTCAGATGATATTCATATGAGAGTGAGGAGAGAAATAGTAACTGGCAGATGAAAGGAGAAGATGGAGAATGATTAAATAAGGCAGAGTTGAAAGTCAATGAGAAAAACAGGGAATGGGGAGATGTTCGGCTGGGTGGGGGTCACAATGGGAAGAGGTTCTCTTGAATGGTCTCTGGCTGAGAAAGGAAGGAGAGAAAGAATCTGCTGTTAGGAGGAGAAAGAGTGGGGGAAAGCATGGAGAGAGAATTTTGGGGACCAGGGGAGGAAACAAAAACCAAAAAATCAAGATGCAGAAGGAACGCTTAGACTGCTGAGGCAGGGAGCCTGGAACAAGGATCTGTGGAAGCCTGGCTGGGTAGGAAGGGCACCGAAAAAGTGTGTGTGAAGCTGACATTTTGGGCAGAGTGGCAGAGAACAAGGAGGCTGAGACTATGTAAGTGGGCCTACTTAAGTAAGAAGAATGAGGAAATCAGGTAGATTTGGAATGCATTACTGAGTGTCTTTAAGCAAAAGAAAAAGGGGCAGCATGTGAGGAGGGGGAGAGAAGACAGGAAGATACTGGGAGTTGAACGGTGAATTTGGAAGATAACCTATGTAAGCAACCAACCATATGGTGAGAAAACAGGCAATTGGACCATGAGGGTGGGTGAGCAAAAAGATTGGAGAAAGAATAAAGCCCTGACATCAGGAATGGAAATTAGGAGAATTTTTCCATACTCAAACTGCTGCTGCGAACCCTTGTGCTTGGAGCTCCTATAGCTAAGATCTGTGTGCTGCCTCTGAGGGCTCCCATGGGAGGCTCCTCTGGGGAAATGTGGTGTGGCACAGAGGGGCCCTACGAAACCATCCACAGACATACATTCTGAATGTGTATTCTGTGGGCTAAAAGCCAAGCTTTAAACTATGAAGGAATTCCAATGGCAGTAGCATATAAAGCTTCATTCAGCCCTGTTGGTGCAATGGATGTGCTATTTAGACTATACTTTCCATTACTGCTGTGGCTGCCTCCATGGAATTGCCAGCTTACAGCTTGCTCTGGGCTTTGCAAGGTGTGAGTTACCTGCACTGGTGCAAGGATGGCTAAATGACATCCTGAAGTGGCCACAAGTATCATGTTGTCTCGTGATCCTGCCTTTACATTACTCGGGGTCATCCTCAGAAGTCTCCTTCAGCTTTCTGTTGCAGAAGATACATGGTGTTGCTAAAGTCTTGAGATGTACAGTGACAGAGGTGGAGTGTGCACAGGCACACATGAGTGTGTCCATCTACTGCAAGTAGGGATGGAAAAGGACCTTTGCCACATTCCCGTTCTTTTGCCCAGGAAAGGATTGTATGTGTGCATGCAGCAGAGCAGGGTGTGCACACACATGTGTGCTTCAATATTCATCTACACAAGTATGTTTTGGAAGGGAAGAAGCAAAGAAAAGTTCTTTGCACTAAAAAATGCACTAAGTTTGTGATTATCTCTAGACTCTGTAAGAGCTATTCCCCAGCATTTTGTTGTTCTTGGAAATACCATCTCCTGCACAAATAAACTTTGTTACAGCTGTAGAGAATTTCATGTTTATCCTAGAAATTAAATGATCTTTGTAAGCCATTGAGTGCTTCAGGAAGAGAACCTAAACCTTGAACCTGCTTCAGTCTTTGTGACAAAGCAACATAGTGAACTGAGGACAGGGCTACTCATCAATACAGGTTTCCATGTTTCTTCTGGAGTTGAATATTTAGCTATAATCATTTATGCTGGATATTTGCATCAGCTATTTTCAGTTTTATAGACCGACAGGGTCTGCATGTGCATCTGTCATGGAGCGTATCCCTGTGTGCACCTCTAGTCCTTTTCATCCTTTTGGTCTCCCACTTTGTTGTTCGCAGTAGCATATCCCTGTGACAAACACACATAATGCTTACTAGGAAAAGTAATAAGTTATTTAATGCATTTCTAGCTTTCTTTAATGTGTTGTAGCTGTGAATACAAGGCAAAAAGCAATACCATATGACCATGCTACTTTGGGAACGGTCTATAAACTGCAGTTAAATAGTTTGAAGATATTTATGCAGTGCATAAGTCACATGAATAGAGGTTTATCACAATCAGTAGGAATGCTGGATTTTCATATCACACATTTGCTGCTTAAGATGATTAGCAGGAAATTTAATTTGCACTAATTAGCCTTAGGGGAGCAAGAAATTAACTTGATGGGTAAATTTCACTTTTTACTATATACCATACCAACATGGAGAAATTTGAGTTAAAGCATGAATTGAATCCTATGCTATTACGCTGGACTTCAGTTTTTCTAAATTAAATTCAAAGACTGCAAAAAAACAACATCTACATGTTGGATGGGTGGGGTCTTTTAGGAGCTAGAGTCACAGAATAGACTTTCAGTGTATTCAGTGAATTGTCAGCGACTTCCAGAGAGTATGGTGTATATATTGAACTACCTTGATATCTGATATTACAGCAAAAGCTTTAACAAGTCCTAATTTTCCATGTTTGCATATTTTCATTATACAGTGTGCATTATGACCACACGTGCAATATTCCACATTGTAATGCACAGAACAAACACACTTTTCGCAGAAGTACTGTGAAAATTCCAGATTTTTTAATTTGCAATACCCATTTTCAAATGTATTTTTAGGTTCAGGAGCCTTTGTTCATACGCTGGCAAAATTTCTATGAAAGTAGTTTTTTAGAAATTACTCTCAAAAGTATACAGCAAATGAGGGAGGCATGAGTCACCATATAGTCCTAACAGACAAATAAGAATTAAGAACTAATAAACTCTAATCTTGCCTGTTGATGGTGACTTTTCTGCCTCATTCTTCCAAGAGACCATTTAGATTGCTTGTTTTTTTCCCTTTAAAATAGAGGCAATTTTTATGTATCCATCACTCAGAATTACTGTGGATTGATTAATGTATGCAAAGCAGTGAGTCATTTGGTATGGAAGTATTGGTCTATTATAAACTCAAGTGTTCTGTCATACAAGGCTTGTGGTTATATCCAAATTTATCTGTAAAGAAGAAGATGGAAAGCATGAGTTGCATATGAGATAATTGCTTTTGATGTCAGTGCTTCTGCTAGTTTGTGCATGTGAAGTACACTCAGAAGCCCACTCTTACTATAACACATTTGGAATTAGACCCTGTAGTACTTACCTGACACTACTAATGCAACCAATGAGAGGTGTGACTTCAGTGAGAGTTTTGCCCTACTAAGTATTGCTGAACTGGGTGCCTTAAGTCCATAGTTTGGGAGTTAAGTGGGGCGTGTAAGTGAGTTCAGGTGTCTGCTCAGACTATCTAGCCTATGACATAAATAGTGGTCTAAAGAGAGATCTCAGATAGACCTGTGGGCAGTCGTATATTATGTAACACATATTGTTTTGCATTCTCAGGCCCTCCTTCCATCCCCAGTACTCTGATTTCTCAGCAGTAGCTCTCCTATTCAAGAGTGTGTGTGTATGTGTATGTGTATGTGTATGTGTATGTGTATGTGTATGTGTATGTGCATGTATGGGTGGGTATATATAAATGTGCCCACACACAAACATATATATGTGTACACAAGCCCCCTATAAAGATGCGCTTTGCTTTTTTTTGGGTATAAAAGTATATTTCTGTAAATGCTCACCACTTGTATTTATACACTTATGGGTAATATCCAACTTTCAGCTGTAATTGACACCATGTGGCTTTTTGTATAATAATTGCTTTGGGACAAAAAACCTTGCAGATGGTTTCAAGAGTGACTCTAACTTGCCATCAATGAAAAAAGATTGAATATGATGAGCCCACTCCCTCTGAATGGAGTCAGCCATTTTCATCGATTTCCATGGGAGCAGGCGCAACTTTGTCTCTACAAAAGGGAGAGAACATGTATTATATTCGTTAAATGAAAGTTTGATTTCATTGCACTTAAAATTATTCATGTCCTGTTAGCAAATGGTTTGAGATTTTATAACCTAGAGCATTTGCTGAATTCTGCTTTGTATTTTCCTCACAGCAATTGGAAGGACCCTCATTCCTCGTTATTTTAGCACTGTCTTTGAAGGAGGTGTAACAGACCTGTATTACATTCTCAAGCACTCGAAAGAGTCATACCACAACTCATCCATCACAGTGGACTGTGATCAATGCACCATGGTTACTCAGCATGGAAAACCTATGTTTACCAAGGTAACAGGGAAGACTCGATAAAGCATGTTGTTGGTTTTTTGTTTTCTTTTTCTTTTTCAGTATGCATAAGGGTAAAAAATATTGGCTGTTGAATTTTTCTGGTAGACTGAGATTATTTCTAATACTGTGAACCCTTGAAGCCATTTAATTACTGTTTTCTATATTCATTATATGACTGGAAATTTCTGTGGGCACCTTCTGCGATTCTCACAGAAAGACTGCAGGAGAAGCACATAATGCCAAGTAGCCAGAACCATCAGTTTTATGTGAATTAAATTCAGCCTTCCCATCTCCTTTTCTCTGGGCTTGATTTTAAAGCAACAATGAGATTTCACATTGCTGGTACCTATCATTTGGGATGGTATTCATTACATTTGATACTTACCTAGTACAAGGACTATAAATCTCTAGGAAAATAGTGATTTAATACAGTAGGATGCCAGTCCAAAGGGCAGTGAAGTCAATGGAAGGAGTCAATTGATTTAAACATGCTCTGGATCAGGCAGTTAGTGAATATTCAATATTTGTAATTGATAGTGAATTATCTTCATGCATTGGCCACTTCTAGTCCTGTAATTAAACCAAGGACCATATATTTATATAAAAACAGTATCAAAAAAATGTAAAATTAAACCAAAAAATTCTCTTTATATTCAATAAATCAGTAGTCTGTTTTTTCAAAATGGAAGTGTCCCTTTTAATACATTAACAGAAAATAATGATCTTCCATCTTGTACCTGTTCATCTTTAACCTCTCCATGGAGAAAAGAACAAAAATGCGAAGGGGCAGCAGAAGATAGCTCATCCATGTTGTCCTTGGCCCACAGGACTGTGGAGGTTTTAATTTTAAGTCACGGGCTATTGACAGCATCATGACCAGGGTCCACATGGCTTAGGCTGTTTTAGCATGAATGTGAGTCCTATCCCTTCTCTGCCAGGTTCCTGGCTCTTGGGGTGGGGCTTAAAGAAGAAAGAGAGGAGGCTGCTGATGTGTGGTGCACTGGTGAGCTGGGAAGTGTGTTTAATGGTGTCATTGTTCCAGCTTCCCCGCTCCAGCCCCTGTGACTTATAGAGACACAAAAAATAATAGACAAGAGACCAGATATTTCTAGTAGAACCTCTTTGCCACCTCACTGCTCATGAGGAGCTGTGAGTGCTGGCCACGTACAGGGGAGGTGCCAAAGGTATACAGTAGCTGTTTATCTGCTGAGATCCCTAAAGCCATTTCTGTGTCACTTCCCATTGTGTTAGCTTTAATAAAATAGCAAATAAAAGGATTTGTGGTTTGGTTTTTTTAATCAGTAAATACAGAACACTTTTCTCAATTCAATTAGTTTATTTTACTTATCATAGCAGCATATGACAATGTTATTATTTTGGAAAGGAGGTTAAAATCCAGCAAGTCAAAGACAGACTAGCAGCATGGGCTGGGCTGGGTGTCCACCTCATGCAGAGGGGCCACAGTTGCCTTCCATGGCCCTGTCCTGTTGTGTGCAGTGGGTCTGGTCTCTCTGTCCGCTGCAGCCCTGGCAGTGCATGACCTGCTTCAGCCCTGACGTTTCTCTTGCAGATTCCAACATAAACTTCTGTGTCCTGGTAGAAGAGTTCAGGTGGGGATGTGATTGGGATTCTAGGAGAAAAATAAGGAGGTTTAAATGTCTGTGTGTGTAAAATATGATTGTTAGTAAGAGCAAATTTGAAATAAAACTCAGGAGTTGATGGAACAGGGGAGAAGAGAATATATTACTCTCTCAGAAATAAGTTAGAGCCGAATGTTGTCTCAACTGTGCATGTTTAAATTCTAGCAGAGATACTTAGGGCACAGATCTTACCAAAGGTAAACTCCTACTCTCACAGAATCAGTGGTGCAACAAAGACCTTCCATAATAAGCAGCACTGCAATGGACTCTGTAGCTCCTTAGATCATGTCTGAATTTGACACAGTGAAACTACCGCAATGAGGGTTCTAAATGCAAAAATACAAACTGTTTTGGTTACACAAGCAAATTTTAAGCTGCAAATTCTAACCAACTTCTAAAATAAGAGGCTGAAACACTTCTCATTATGTATTGTATCAAGAATCCACAGAATCGAGAATTCAATGTATTTATTCATTTCAACATTTTGCTAGTTAGAGCATGCTGCAGTACTGGATGAATATATAAAATGGCATTTCCAATTTTTTTCAAACAAATATGGCCAGAACATGCCTAGCAGTAAGAATATGAATAGTCCAGCTTGTCTTTAGAGGGTAAGAGGTCCTTGTAAAATGTCACACACTTAAAAATTGTTTTATCAAGATATAAATAAACGCTATAAGGAATTTATAACAGTTCAATGGCCTAAATAAAGTCTGGTAAAAGACTGAAGCCAAGACCACCTGTTTGTTGACTGGGGAGATGCTCCATTTTTTCTCCAGGTGGAGGAAAGTTTTAGTAGTCCTCCTAAGTCTCTGTTTTCACTGTTTACTGACACTCCAACTCTATGTGTAGGCAAACTGTTTTTCTGCAGTTAGCAATGTTTATATTTCCTGATAGATTGGAGGAGGCGAGCTCTGCCTTCACCACTAATGCAGTGAGCACCCTCTGTTCAAACTGTTTTCTTCCTGCTCCCAACAGTGGGGCCATCAGCTGGATTTCATAGGTGAAGCCATTGAAACAGTGATTTTAATCCTTCCTAATAATCTCAGGCATTGCCCAGATTTGTATAAGATCTGGGCTTCTTTTCAAGCAACAACTCATGTTCGAGAAATCATAGTTAATAAAGGGCAAAGACTTCTAAAGATGCCCAGCAATGGGAGAATGAGACTGTGAGCAATAAGGCACAGAACCAAAGCTGGTTTTCATAGGCACAAGCAGTTGAAATTCCTACAATTAATAAGTGCAGTGAAGGGGTTAAAAAGCTATTGGTTAGTTTGAGAAATGTTCTTTTTTAGTTTTTTCCTGGCCTAGTCTAGAGCAACCACGTGATACACTGAATGCCTGCCAGCCTCTTTCTTGTTGATCCTCCGGAGACCATCTGTGCTGGGGGCATTGATTAGAGTGTGTCTGCTGGGATTACATCTTTTCTGTTGCCATGCCAACTAATCAGCTGATTTTGGTTACCACAGAAACAAAATGTCAGAGCTCACAGTACGGTAACATGAATTCAGCACAACAGAAAATGTTTTCTTAATTGGAGACTCTTTTGATTTTTTGGATTCTATGTAAAAGGCAGCTTTAAGAAAAAAAAAAAAAAGCCCTCTTTAAAATAAGAACTGTGCCAATTCTATTGAATAAAAGCAATGTGTAAAATTCTGCTCTACATAAGGAAATTAAATTCCTTTATAAGATGTATAAATTTTTACCACTGTGATATGAGGAATGTGTTTCAGTTTTTCTATTAAAATTTGTTAATGCCAGTACCTAAAACCTGTTAAGAGCTGAGGGGTTTAAAGCTTATGAGAAGAAACATTTGAGAAGCCACAGGTATTATTATAAAAATTATTTGAAACCTGAAATATTTTCATGTTAACAGGTCAGTAACCAGGATCTCAGGATCTTTGGCCTCAACACAGTAACATTAATACAAAATGTTTTTCTTGTCTGAATCCTTATGTGTGTGCATGTGTACCCCTGTGTAATTTCTCCTCATAGTGCAGGTGATGTGAAAATCAAAATCAGCAGCAAATGACAAAATAAGTCACATTAAATATCTGAAGGCATCACTAAGGTGTGTTGAAAAGGGGAGATGAGAACCTGTTGCAAGATTCTCCTTCAGAGTCTACGGGAATTTGTCTTATAGTATGACTGTTAAAATTACCTATGTGTTTTTGCAGAAAGAACAAGGAGGAAAGGTATGATGATGTTAAGTGAACTGCTAACCAGAAAAGCTACACACTGCTCAAGTGAGAGCTAGCCATGCCTGAGCCAGGGCTTGTAAAAAGACTTAAATGAATTTTGGATGGCTATTTTTCAATTAAATGCAAGCTGTATTAAAATTAAAGTTGCAGAAACGTTTTTCTTTTGAAAGCCATTACACCTTGTTTCCACAATATCTATGTACCCTGAACTTGCAAGTTTACATCGAACAGGAGTTGTAAGTCTAAATACCCAATATTTTAAAAAAAAAATCAACAACAGAAGTAGTTAATTTTCAGTTCAGTTCAGACGTCATTTACAATACTCCACAGTACCCCTAGTCAAAATACCCTGCTGAGCTTGTATTTTGCACCTTAAAGAAGATCACAACCACAGTGTTTCTTCCACATAAAATTGCGGGTAGTTTTTTAAAAGTCCCCAGTAATTTATTTCATTTTTCATTTTCAGGTAGTACCCACTTTCTGCATTTATTCCTCCCATATTTTCTGTCTTTTCTTAGACAAGACCCCTCACAAAGCCCCGTGAGTCACTTTCTGTGGCAGTAGCTCCATTGTCCTGGCTGAAACCTCTCCTCTGCTCCCATCACTCTCAAACCTGTGTGGCAGTGCCGACCATAAAGCCCAATGGCAGGCACCCCACCTGGCTCTCCTTGGAAGGGGAGATTAATAAAAGTAGATAAGAAATGGGGAAAAAAAACAACCAGACAAACTAAAAAAAACCCAAAACAGGACCAAATGCTTGAAAAAGCCAGGTTTAAAATATAGGGAAAAAAGTCAGGTTTGGCCACAGTTATTCAGGGTGTTGTGCACTCCAACTGGACATGAAAGGAAGGTTTATCTGCCAGACTATTGTAAGGAAAGGGCAACACAGAACAGGTTGGGAATGACTGGTTCAACAACGTGCCATCAAGTGCACACAGTTGCACCACAGTCACCTCCACTGTGGGGTTCAGCCATTAATTAGCAATGGCGAACTGTGAGAAAAAGGGAATTGTTGCAATAAATAAGATTTAGTGCATAATTTCTATGTTTGTGAAATGCTATAAAATCTATAGCATTATAAGTTACTGTCTCTGAGGGAAGGCCTATGAAGTAATTTTCCCACATTTGTTTTTTCTCCCCAAGAGAATGAGATACAATTAATCTAGCAGAGATGAAAAATAGAATACTGTTCTGATATTTTTGAATGTTGTTTAATCGATGACACAATAGCATTGAAAACAAAATTCTTGGGAATTTATTTCATGCATTTTATGTATTCTAGGTATGCACAGAAGGACGTCTTATCTTGGAGTTTACTTTTGATGATCTTATGAGAATAAAAACATGGCACTTTACTATTAGACAATACAGAGAATTAGTCCCACGCAGCATTCTAGCCATGCATGTAAGTAATCCTTTATTCATTTGACCTAATGCAAAGAGATGAGATTAGTTTATGAAAAACTCCAGCAAATTTCACACCCAAGGCAATTAACTATAAATATTTTGGTTTGCCTGCAACTACGTCCATTTACAAGTTCTTTCATCACTCCCTTGTTTCTCAGTGCTCTATTATTGCCACTGTTGCTATGTTTTCATTCTGTTTTAGCATGCAATTTTCCTTTTAGTCCCACTTGGTGGTCTGTGTGATCTGGGTCCAAAATCTGTTCTTATTGATATGAACTACAGCAAAGTCAGTGAATTTTTACCATTGTAGGTATGAATTATATTTAGTCTTTAAATGAAGCAAACTGATGTTACCCTTGCATAGACAGAAGATAATTATCATATATTTACTTAGAAATCTTTAGAATTTTAATCCAGATCTTCTTTTAGTTCCACATTTCATGACTTTCTTTTGTAATTGAATGAAAACACACACAATGGAAATTCAAATATTAAATATCCTGCAAGTTGAAGTCAAAATATAAGAAGGTGGAGAACCAAAGAACATATTGCACCACAGAAGCATTCCTACTAGTAGTGCCCCCACAGACAAAATCAATTACAGGACTGTGCTTTTATAGAGGGTGAGAACCTAGATCAAAAGATGATCCTGTATTTTGACATCTGGTTACTTAGATATCCATAGATAAAGATATATTCTTGGTGAGGAATTTTAAATAGTTTAAGCAACCTGGACTTTTTTTCAAGGTGCTATTACAGGCCTGAAGAAAACATCTTTGAAAACCTGCCCCACCATTTCTATCCCAGGGTTATCTGCTCTTTTAGAAGACGGATCAACTGAACTCTTCAACAGTGTCCCTTTAAGGGACAATGAGGATGGCCATGAGTGACATTATGTATTTAGGAGTCTGCTGCAACTAGAGTGGAAGCAGGTTAGCCAGAAACCAGCAGGTATTAATTTTAGTAATGAGATTGATCTCATTTTAAAGAGGAGGCTGGTCTCACAGGTAAAGCGCCTGGCTAGGGTCAGAGAAGGACTATACTTGCATTTTCCCTGTTTAATTCTGGGAAAATAACTTGGATCAAAAGGGTTCTCAAGCCTGTGCTTAATGTCACCTCTGTGATGAGCTCTGCTGAAGGTGCCTTGATTAGATCTTTTTGCTACAATTTCTTACCCACAAAAAGAAAGTGATACGTTCTTTATTCCTGCCTTTTTCTGTTTAGTCTTCTGGGACTCCCAGCCAGCAGATAGAAGGCTCAAAGTGTACTGCAATCCCTCAGGAAGCCCTTTGGTGGGGGCATGCTCACTTACATGACCAGACCCCCTATGTCTATATTTTGAATGGGCAGGGACCAAAGGAAGATATTGGAAATTGGATACAGTCTTTATTCTGCTCCCATTTCATAATGTTTTATTTTCCTATCTATACAGAACTCTAGCCTATTACATAAATTTAGCATCAATGTTTAATTTTCACATAGAAGTGGCACTGCTTTTCAGAGAACCCTTCCTGCATTCCACTAAGAACATAGAAAAAACCAAAACAACAAAAAGCAAAGTGAAAATTCTTTTTCCCTTTGTTGTTTAGGCACAAGACCCTCAGGTGCTGGAGCAGCTGTCCAAAAACATCACTCGAATGGGTCTGACAAACTTCACCCTCAACTACCTCAGGGTAAGCATACTATAGCTGGTGATTATTGTGAGCATTTTTTAAAGTTACTGTTAGCTTTGAGTCAAGGTAACGAGAGCAGAGCCTCCGTCAGTCAGGTAAGAAATTGACCTAACCCTTAATGAGGGTGAAGGAAAAACAGTAGTAGAGAGGTAGCTGATAACAAAGTGCCGATAAAAAGACTAAGAATTTTATCGTGGAGTCCAAGCCATATTTAAGTAGTCCCTGTTTTTAACAGTCTTTCTTTTCAGTTTTGAATAATGACTTTATTTTATTGTAAGCAAGATGTTCCCACCATTTTTCCTCTCTGCTTCACTGTTCCTGAGAAAATGGCAGCTCATTCTTATTAAAAGCTGCCTGTATTCTCCAGCTTTTCTACCTCACCACCTTTCCCAGGCAGAGGCAGGGCTGAGGGAAAGCTCAGCTCCAGCCCTGTTTGCAGCAGTCCCTCAAAGCAGTCTTCGCTTCACGTGCCTCTGGGAGCCTGAGCTTCCTCCTCAGCCTTACACTGAATCGAGTGTGGTTTTTTACGATTAAATAATGCATTTGTTCCCATTGCTTTTTGACCCTTAAAGTGCATTCAAAGTTTGGATGTTTATTTTTATTTTTGAAAGCATTCCCTGGTGTGGGCTTACAATACATACACTGAAATATGGATTTGTAGAGTTCATATTTCAAGGTTAAAATTCAGATTTTTCCTATTTCTAGACATGCCATCAGTAGATAAAATGAGGCAAATTGCTCAATGATACACCAAGCAACTTGGCCAAGATTAGCCAAGAGTATATCCGGTTTTATTTCTTTTAATTGTGTGAATCATTATTCAAGACACTTTTTTAAGATAATAAGAACACTAGAAAATGCAGCTATTTTCAGCTTACTGTAGAGCTGTACCTGAGTCTATATTTCAGCTATACTTCCTTCAGTTCTATGAACCTTGTAATACCTTCCCTGTGGATGGATGGAGTCCTATCCCCAGAGTGTCTTGAATTCCAGGCAAGACAGTGTGCAGAACTGAGATGTGTGGTGAGACCTCTCTCACTGTATACCTATAGTTTATAGACAGCCTGTAGTTGTACTCACTCTCCCAATAGGATAAATTGTTGCTGAGTCTTGCTTATGTGGTGCTAGTGTAAGAGTTATTGTTCAAATTATACCCTAAGTTGTGCAGAGTAGGTCTGCTGTAGCATAACTGAAAGAACCTGGCATAAAACCTCAGAGGAATAATACATTGCATTAGAATTTTTCCATGTGTAAATGTAAGAACAATATGTCTATGTAAAGCATATTGTATTCTCATGCTTAGTTTAGTTTGTGGTTTGGTACAGAGAGCAGCCCTTGTGCTTTGGCCACAACCCTACAGCCACCCTGTCATTGTCTCGTGGTGGGGCATCCTACAGCATGTTCTACAGAAAATCCTCCTCAATCTCGGCAAGTTTTGCATTAGACCCTAGTGGCAAACTGGGCAGCAAGTGGATGGCTTAGGTAGGCTGTTTCCATGCTTTGTTTACAAATTGTCCAGTGGCACAAGGCACTGACCCACTTCTGGGGTCTTTGATCTCCCTGGCACGAAGGGACACACCGCCGAGCGCTTGGGCTGACCCGCGCCAGCCACGGGACTGCAGCCACCCATGAGAGGGCCACGCTGGATTCTCAGCACTGCCTCTGTCACCGACCCCTTCTGGGTCCTTGGTGGTATAGTCTGTGATCACTGCATGTGACAATGCAAATGACAGAGGCAGGGTTCCTGTTAGGAGGCAGCTGGCTTCAGGCACCCATGCTGCTGCCTCTGCCAGCTTCAAAAAACAGGCAAGAAAGGAAGAGGGGGAGGGAAGGAAAAAAACGTCAGAAAAAGAAAACTGGGATCAAGATAAGCACTAGGGAGATGAGCAGTGAAGTGGAAGGGGATGAAAAGATGAAGTCTTACTTTTTTTCTTCTTCCAGACTAGTTTTGTTAGCTTAACAGACAACATTAGGTCTCTGGGTGCAAAGCTTCCTCTGGCTCCTGCTGCGGTGATTCCAAGAGGAAATCTTTTTTTCCCAAGCCAATCTTTACATGTCTCTTTTTCTTGTGGCGAGGAATTGATCATTCTGCTCTTTCTTTCAGATGCTCAGCTCATCATGGTGGCTTGCGTTACATGATGTATTTCCATTTTGATTTGCTTCTTTCCCTATTACTTTCCTCTGTTAATTTTGACATGAAAATCTTTTCTGAGCTCAGGACTGTAAAATCATGCACTAAAATAATGTGGTAAATGTACTTTTGTTTAAGGCGTTCTGTTTCATGGGGTTTTTTAAGTCAACATTTTGTGATATTTTATTCAGTCTTCCCAGTGTTTCATAATTAGCACTGTTAGATGGTTTTGAATAAGGATCAGAAAGTAAGCATAAAAATTATTTTCTTTTATTTTTCTGCTGCACACAGCAAAGGCTTGTGATACTCATAAGCCCAGACTTCACTGATGGGCGGAATTAATCATTTTTATTCTCCAACGTGCACACAGCAGCAAGCTGTGCTGCAGTTTCTTTAAAGGCAGAATTTAAACCTGGATTTCAGATGGTTGTGATATAAAGGCATAGCCTGCATTTTTTGGGCCCTAGACATCACAGAATGCTAAATCATTGCTAGTTGGTATAATTGCAGTTGCTGGCATGTAAGCCTCCATTCCTGAGTGCCACATGCCTGTAGAGCCACAGCTTTGGATGTGTGCCCTGGTTGGTCTTCATTCACTCCAAGTAAAGCTGTCCAGCACAGAAGAACATTGATTTTGTAAATCATATTTAATACAAATTTAAAATATATCTCCTTGGAACCTGGAAATGGAATATTTTGTCCTGTGTCAATTGCCAAATGCTCTTTCTCTCTGTTTTCTCTGGCTCTGTATAAAACTGTAGACTTCCTTTCTTTCTAGTTACAAGTTTGTTTTGTTCCAGCATAATTGATTACCTCATCAATGGGGTCGGTGTACTTTGCTGTAGCTGCTGACTAGGAGTCGAATAGGCTGTCTCAGAAATAATGAGCAAGACCCTGTAGGTTTAAAATTAATATCAAGCTTTTTAAAATGTAATTTCTCATCAAGTCATCAAGTAGTAGATATTAAGAACTATCAGATAATAAGGCCAAGACCTATATCCTAGTCTCAGTCAGTATGAGTCCAGGAACAAATAGGAATCCTGTACAGAGTTTGAAGATGGAGATAACATTCAGAAGAACAGTTTCCACCAAGCTAGAATAGTTTAGTCCGCACCATGTTACCTTATTTTTTTTCTCTGTCATTTTCTAGTTGCTGAGCTACTTTATTTACATCTTCAATGAGTAATGGATTTGAATGTACTCTAAAAACAATACCTTTATACTAGCAGCAGTATTCACAGTTTGGAGCTTGGCTATTTCTGACATTATAAAAAAGTCAGCCCTTACTGTCAATTAGGCAGGACTACCTGGCCTGAGCTTAGAAATAAAGTTGTGTCTTGCCCAGCTGGTTTTCAAAATTCCTCTCTGCTTTCTTGCACTGGCTGGACTGGAGTGATTTCTTAGAGCTCTCCCCCAGATGCATCTATTGCATCCTCCCCACACTGTGGTCTGCTCTGGTAGCCGGTTTATTGATGTTAATGGAGCCGAATCTGCGTCTGCTCTTTGCAAAGTTAGAGTTAGTGCGGCAGAGCACTCCGGCTCTGCGTCAGGAGAGGTGTCTAGGCAGGGGAATGCACACTCCCATTTCCCCTTACATCCTGTATGACTCTATTAACCGAGGCTTATCTGAGCTAAAAATTATCCAATTTATTTGTTTTCTATATAAACCAATAACAAGGTATTACTATTGCTACACAGAGGACAATATTTTCTGATTCCTCGCTTTCACTAATTTAGTTCCTCACTAGACACTTTCGGATTTCTTCTGCTAGGGGGATAATGTGAATTATTTAATGAGACACAATTTTCTAAAGACATTACTTACATTGTAATCAAAGCCTATTTGTATATATACCCATTGTGTATACAAAATTTTCTTTTGCACTTGACACACATGAAACACTTTCCTTTAATGTGTGTGGGAATTTGATTTTTTTAATATGGTGTCATATATGAGAAAGATATGAACTCAAATAATTTTGAAGCTCTTTTGCTCATAATATATAACAGTTTGTGGCAGCTATCTGGTCAAAATTTTACAACTCTTGTTCTATCTGCAGTGAAAAAGGGGAAAGTTTATATATCAGCATGTTAAGGATGCAAAGTCAAGTTCTTGGGGGATAACAAATGCTATATTTATAGTCACTCATGCAATATGAATTTATTTTCCTTAGCTACTTACATTGTGTCATCATCTTCTAACTTCATGCATTGTGCTTCCCACAGACTCCCAGTTGCATGCAATGCAGAGGGTGACTTGCCCTCTCTCAGTAACAAAGGCTCCAGTGCTACTCATTTTCTTGTAGGTTCTTCTGCAGTGTCATTCTGCTGCCCAGGGAAGAGGTGGAGCCACATCCCTGGAGGTATTTAAAAGACCTATAGAGGTGGCACTTGGGGACATGGTTTAGTGGTTGCCTTGGCAGTGCTAGGTTAGTCATTGTGATCTTGGAGGTGTTTCCCAACCTAAATGACTCCTATGATTTCATCTCAGCTGCAAATGTTAATAACTGCATAGCTTCTACCAGCTGAAGAGCCACTGTTAATCCCAGTGTGCCTTGAGGCACATGGATGAGCACTGGGGCAGTCTGAGGGATCAGCCAAGGGCAGGTGGCCATTCTTAGAAAGCAAGGGTCTGATTTTGCAGAGAACTTGGGATTTCATCTTGTCCCAAGAGCAGAACTATTGCTGTTGGCTGCAGTCTGATCTCTCAGGCTAGCTATAGCTATATAGTTGAAAAAGGAGCAGATGATATTTCTGGGAACACACTGGTGAAAATCCTTTTTCCCTGACTGAGTACCACAGTAAAGCTTGGGAGCAGGGGCAGATTGTTAAAGCACCATTGGGTTACTTTGAGCTTACCCTTTCTTGTTCTGCAGTCCCCTGCTTCATGCTTCTGCCATATTTCCATGTCTTCAGTAGCTGTGAATGAAGTACTACCCATGGCAACTTCATTTACTTTGTGCTGTGCTCTGAATCAGGGGTGCTGGGGAAACAGTGTGTGTTCGTGTAGTGTGGTGCTATATCCTAATGGCTGTGAATAAGTTCTATTAAGAGTTCACAAGCACTCAAAGGAGGGGGTTTGGATCATTTAATCATTCTGGAGATTTTAATATGAAAGGTGCCAAAAATTTAAAGAATCCTCAGAACTGTAGATGCTGAAAGCAGACACAACATTTTGCAGACTTAGTTCCTATGCATGATGGAATTTTTCAGTCTAAACCAATCCAGCTTGGAGCAGCTCTCCCCAGCAAAATGCAGTCCGAACCAGAGGGTTCTCACAGAAGGATTCAGATGACTATAGCTGTCTATCCATAATCTGTTTGTGCCAACTATAATTAGCTGATTCTGCCAAGGTTTTCGGTAATGTAATTTCTGAGCATTTATTTTAGTAATGATCACAGTGGTTTCTGTTCCTCTCTTTTATGCATCTAATGCTTTAGGGACAGTGTTATATGTTACTTTCAGAACAATAAATGAGAAGAAATGTATTCTTTAGAACAGCTCATACAGTCAAATGTTAGCTTTTCACTTTTTTAATAAAGATAGAACATCACAGAACAGTTATATCGAGTTATTACATCATAAGTATGAAATATCACAGAAAATGATACAGCAGGGTTTTTTTTAAAGAAGAAATTGTCAAGATGGCATGGGTAGGGCAAGGGAACAGGGATCAGAGAATTGCAGAAGATGGGACAGGTAGAGAATGAAGCACCAACTTAGAAATGTTCTGAAGAGAAGATAGAATCTGAAGCAATCTCTGGATAGGACATGGACTGTAAAGATAACATTCATATTGTTTGAAATAATAGTGGTGTGCTTTTCATCCACTGATTTCTAAGAATTTGTCTAAAACAAATGGGAAAATTATGGCGCTTGACAAGCCAAAAAAAAAAAAGATCGAGCAAACCAATAACATTTAAAATAATCAGACAGCAGTTTTAAACCAGACTTTGGAGAGTACAGTGAGCTGGTGCAGTAGTGTCCACTTGTGATTCTCATGACTAAGAAACAGATTTTAGTGTCTGTGGATATCAGGAATTTCAGAAGTCAGTGAAAAGTGGGAAATGGGAACAGAGTACAAGAAAGAACAGAGATTAGAAAACAAACGGGCATTTTAGCAGAAATGGTAGATTTTGCCAATATTCTGGAGATGATAATGCCCAGCGTTCACACAAAGAGCACTACCAGGTTCATGAGTATCAGTTAAGTACAAAGACGTGTGTGTCTATGAACACAAGCCATCTACCATGCCCCTGGACATACAGACCATATGACCTTTGAAATAAAATTAAGGTCTGGACTAATGAGAATGGAAGGATGATAATCAGCAATGTGAGTCCTCGAAGCATCCATGAGTAGGAAAGCAGAATGAAGTTAGGTTGGAGCAGTTTAAAATTAAAAATGTCAGAAGGGTAAAAGGGAGAAAAACAGAGACAAAGACAAAGCACTAGTCATATAAAAACAAGCTACAAGATTTGAACTAATAATGTTATTTCAGAAAAGAAAAAAGATTAAGAAAAAAAGTGCAAGAACGCAGCCACAGGCACTCTTTTTAGAAGACCAAATTAAAGCTTGGACTATACGCAATGCCGTCATAAATAATAATAACTATTAATTAAGTTTAGGAATGAGACCTGCAGAGGTACAATTTGTATGAAGACCTTAAAATGCCAAAACCAGCTTCTTGTTCAAAGCAATGAAAACAGCAAAAAATTTAATTAGTTGTTTAATATTGAATATCCATGGGTATTTGGTACAATGCAGGGAGGAGTGGGTGCTCAGAAGAGGTCAAGAAATAGGCATTAATGCAGAGCTGGTGGTTCAAATCTTTGTTCTTGGAAGGAGTTGTTTTAGAACCTGAAATATTTATTGTGGAAAGCTTATGGTAGCCCTAAGGTCTGCTCTTCATCTTGAAAGGGAATCCTATAGACCACCCTCTCATATTTTTCATTCATAAAAATAATTTCATGAGTCTATTGGAATATCACAAGCAACTAGCTCATATAGCCTTTGTCAGTAATTTTCTATACGTAGTTAAATTCACCAGTTAGCCTGGTTATTCCTTCCTCTTCCTCTGACACTCTTTCTGTAGGTAAATCAGTGTTAGTACTTACCCATCTCTTCTGGAGACATCTTCTTTGATGCATCTCAAACTAAAATTTGATTTTTCCATATCTACATATAGTGGAGAATTTGGAGGATTTCTTTGGGCTCTTGAGAATGATCCTATTTCTGTGGTGTTCCTGAAACGTTCTTATCTTTCTTGTGTTATATCCTGATCCTTGTCTTTACAGAGGATACTTCCCCACTTTGTCACTTCAGTCTGTCCATATACTTCCACTTTTTAATTGTAATCTTGCCATTTTATAACCACAACAGAAACCCTAAGCAGTAAAATAGTTTAGAGACTATTAGTCTGCATTTGTTTTAGCGATTGGCACACACAAAGCTAAATTTGTCTTCCAGTCACCTCCCTTGTACTGGTGCAAGCACTGCTGGAGCCGGGTCAGGAGTCTGATTTGATGAAAAAGCTAATCTAATCCTTTCCATCTAAATTATGACCATTCTTAATAGCTCCCAAGTGATCCTTGTGCTGAGCAGGGAAGAGAGCAGCAGTATGGATTCGTATCAGCTGACGCCTTTTGAAGTCAGACCTCATCTCCAAATTTGCCAGCACTGATATGAGAAGACAGGAAAGTGCTGGGGAATCCTATAGATTAAGTAGGATTCCATAAAGCTGTAAGTTTCCCTTTCTTACTTCCGGATCTGGAATATTATGTTGACTGTGTCTAACCTATTGTGGTTTCACACTTCTACAGATGTATTCATTAGAGTGGCTACTGATTTGCAGTGGTAGAATTTAGACTAGATTCTTGCTCAGAACAGATTGCCATAATTTACAAAACTTGAACTGAAAAAAAAGAAAGAGAAAAGGTTGATTTTCTTCATGGCTTCTGAGTGAAAAACAAAATTATACATATATATGGATATAAAAGGAATGCCCATTTTTGTGGGTATTCTATGAACCATACTGTCTAGTAACTTTGCAATTAATTGCTAATATTCTCCATTTGTACTGATCTTTTGGAAAACTTCAGTAAACTTTTTCCCTGCTGTATGTACACATGTATGAATATTGGTGTCCATCAGGTGTCCATCATTAAAGTGCAAATCCGTGCATTCCATTTGATTTCTAGGCATACCTTCTGTTGATATTAACGGGTATATCAGCAGGTGTATAAACTCATAACTGGATGCCCATGATTTTGTGTTTACCCTGCCTCAGACAGACCCATAGGACATAACAGGCAGAACCTATAGGCAGTGTCAAAGAGCAAAGGTGCTGGACCAGACCTGTACTGGTGCATGCATAAGGCTTGTGAGCAGAGTGCAGGCAGAAGACATCATTAGAACTATAGCACAGGATTCTCTGAACTGTGTCATTTCCAGTGCTGTGTTCTGCACAGCTATAAAACTAAGCTATGTTAAATATTCCTCCTTACTCTGAATTGCTTCCTCAATCCTGTGCCCCCTTACCTTTTCTCTTTGGTGTTGCTGCCCCACCATTACTCACAATAAGGCAGTTTGTTAATCAAAGATCTAGTTCAGCATCCATTAGAGTCAATGGATATATCTCCTTTGATCCAAATGTCTTCTCAGAGTTTTTCATTTATTCAGGGGTCTTTTATACACATGAAATCCAATTTATTGAAATTAATTTCTCCATTCCTTTAGGCAGTTTTAGCCATGAAAATGCCATGCTTCATGAACAACAACAACAACAAATAGTTACTTTTATTGCTTTTTTGGTTATTATTTTGTTTTGGAGTTTTGTGACAAAGGAAAATTAACTTGATTAACCACAGATTATAGTTCTTAGGTGAGCCCAAAGGAACAAATATCAGCTTGAGGATCTGATTTGAAGGAAGGGTTTAAGAATGGAAAAGAATGAAGGAATACAAAAGAATAGAGCTTTCACAGCAAGACGGAGTATTTTCTCATTTTATTAATCATTCAGGCAAAACTTAGAGCTGATTTAATTAAAGGACTGTGCACCATTTCTACCCAAGATAAGACGATTTTACATAAAGTATGAGTCACATGAAAAAAAACCCCACAGCTGTATTTCCTATCTGAGATTTCATAGCATCTTGTTTATAAGCAGGATTGGACCCAGTCATGCTGGATCATAATCTTCAAAGAAAGCACAAGCACTGTCTAAACAGAATGGTGTTGGTGATTAGGCAGAGATCACGCTACTCTCTGAGGCAGACCTTGTCTCATTCTGGGGCTTTGCTGCTGCAGCTTCATCAGGAGCATTACCAATGTGTACCACAATGTGATGTAGATCTCAAGTCCACAAGAAGGCAGAGGGGTTTTTTCTAGGGACTTTCCAATTTCATTCAAAGTAATGAAATATAAAATGGAATAATCTTTTGATAGTGATATGCAAAGGAAGGAAGGAAGTAAATTTCAATCTTCTAAACACTACATTAGACCTTTTCACTGATTAGCTTTTGACAAGATGTATTAGAGCTATGGTGTCATTTGAAATATTATAGTCTATTTAATAGCAAGTCTCTATTTTATAACTCTCCCAACATCATGGTGGTATTCTAGTGTATACTTGGATGACTTACTGATTTTCTTTCACAGTGTATGAGATGAGATGTTCAGCCTTACAAAGGAGAGTATATCATATATTCTATTGCTAAGTGCCCTTGAACAATGTAATTTTAAAAATGAATTAATTTTATTAAAATAATTGCAGTAAGAAACAGAACATGAAATACAGCTTGCTCATTATTATAGTTAACAGTGTAAGGAGAATGACAAATGATTCAGAACAGAATGTATATTCTTGGAGTCTTTCAATGTTATCACCAAAATCATATTCATGATACTTTTTGTTTCTTTTCTGCACCTTCTTGGTGTCTAATTGTATTTTAAAGACCATCTGGTCTCTTTATTTCTCATCTTCTTCAAATTCTTTTTTGTGTAATATACGGATAGTTCGATTCCTGTGGTCTTATTTTAATATTTAGATTCCTACTGTGGACTACTTTGCTACCTAAAGTAAGCTTCCTGTTGCTATAATAAATGGTAATGAAAATGTCTGCTTTCAATCACACAAGCATACAAAGGAGTATAACATCTCAGAAAGTGGTGACCTTTCTCCAGAATGACATAAGTGGGTGCAAAGCTTCTCCTGCGGTATTTATGTATTTCACCACCTTTAGAAAATACAGGGCATGAACACCATCAGAGCAGCAAAGGACATGTGGGCCAGGCTTGCTCCTGAACCTCTGCTAATCGGCCCAGTTCTGCTGACATCAAGGTAGCAGTCAAGCAGTTCTCAAGACTCTTCTGAGTACAAACCCAGTTTAGAGGGAAAAGTCTGCCTCCCTTATAGACCAAAAAAACCCCAAAAAGGACCCCAAGAGCTTCAAGAGCTGTCTTTTTCACTGATGGCTGCAGCAGGGATTAGAAATTAGAAATACATGAAGAAAAAAGGAAAAGCAGCAGAAACAAAATCTACCCACATAAACCAAAGCACTGTAGCCCCCAAGGGGACTTGAGAATGATGCTTTCTATGAAGATGCTCTCACTTCTCTGCTTACACTATCCTCCCACATTTCTTGCATCAAATTCTGCTAAAGACCACTTTCTTAAAGAGGAAAGAAAACCAGAGAAATCATTGAAGGGATCCAAATATATAAAAACAACCCCTTTTTAATACTGATTGGTTTGGAGGGATATTTTAGGCTTTTTTTTCTCTCGAATTCCTTTAAGTGAAATTAAAGAAAGCAGCATTTTTTTTGATACCTGGTTGAAGGCTGGTTTTGGTCCTTAATAATGTCTTTGTGTAAGTGGAAGTTGTGGCTGCTTAGTACTTCTCAAGATGGATGTATCATGTCAGCTTTTACCCCTAATTCATATTCTCATATGAACCTAAAGGGAGCTTACATTTTTAACTGCCAGTGTTTGATTTAATTGTTCAAAATTTTTTTCTTTTTTTCTTAGTTTCTTTTTGAACAAAAATTAGATTAGAAAGAACTTCAAAGCTGCAAGAGGGTTGTTGATTTCAGTGAAATTATACCAAGTTATAAAAAAATCAGGTCAAAACAGGGGAAGAGCTTAGAGGAGAAGTAAATGCATTTAATATTCTTCAAGCTTCCTTTGACAAAGCATTTAAAAGTGATCTGCTTACATTTTGTTCACACTTGTTTCTCTTGGGTACATAAATATATGCTTTCCCAAACAATTAAAGCAGTTCATCTTTGCTCAGCTTCCTATTAGTAAGGCTGGAATCAAGTTCTTGAGACAGTGTCTGAGGTTAGTTATGGATGCAGTCCAAAAAGCTATTCATCTATATGTGTAGTCATGGAAGGTGATGTATATAAAAGTGAAAACAACATTTGTCATTGTAGTCTAGCTTAAAGATGATCTGTGCCTTAGGAATAAGGCAATATGGGCAGTTCTTCTCATTACCTACTTTATTCCTATCTGCAGGAGCTGTTAGAAGCATCCATTTAATAATACTCAACTCTGTGTTTTAATAAATAAGGCTTTATGAATCTGTAGAATATCATAGGAGTTGAGATTGTGCAGAAAACACCTTTGGTGATGAACAGTTCAACCTGCTGCCTAGGAGAACTCTAAAAAATTAAAAACCCAGAATGGATTAATCTATGATGACTTTTGGGGGGTTTTGTTTATCATACAGATATTTTATATGAATATACAATTTTGTGTTTTCCTCAGTTTAGCTGGAAAAAAACACCCCTATATTTGTTGGCCATTTTAGGCAATGTGTTACTGAAGCAATGGGAAAGTCTAGGGAATGCATCTGTGGTTGGTTATCAGTATTAAACACCTTGAATAAATTGCATAGCATCAGGAAAACCAGATGACTTCAACCATCTAAAAAGTACAAGAAAATACATTGCCTGCAGCCTCTTGCAGCTATTACAAAATAGAAATAATTATAGGGAGGCGAAAAAAGTTCATCCACGTACATTCACTATAGTATATGTCCATGTCATCATTGAAAATGTGCCTGAAAGTTCTAGCATAGTAAAGCCGTTTCCTATAATGAATTTTGTTATGCCTTCTCATTTTCTGGGAACTCTGAAAATCTAGATCTGTCTGCACTCCCATCATCACAGTGTCTGATCATTTCGCCTTTTTTTTTTTTTTTTATTCGGGCAATATTGTTATAAAAGCCATTATATCCATTGCTCAGTGGAGGAGCTTTAGGATGCTTAGAAGGACATAAAGCCACAGCAGACTCAGTGGCTTCACTGCAGCCTTCAGATACACGCTTATCTTCTTAGCTTTCGTTGCTCAGGACACCACAGGCATTGGTGCCATCCTGGTTTCAGCCAGCCACTATGTTGTTTATTTTTACAGCAAAGCATGGGAGCTGGCGGGTGATGCCCAGATTTAGCTGGTATTCCAGAACCCTTACCCCAAAGTCTTGACATGTGGGTCAATATCATCCATCTCCTGAGGGAGTTCAAAGCTCTGTATGCTGATACATCATGATCATGCTAAAAAAATTAGTGAGTGCTGTGAGGAACCTGTTGAGGCTGGGCCACGAGGGCATGGCTCCCTGGCTCAAAAAAGGAGCCAGATTGTCTCAGCTGATATGGAGCATGGCTGGCCAAGTATGAGGACTTTTATTCCCCAGTCTGCTCTCAGGATTCATTTTTTTAATTAAAGAATCACTGAATAGCAGGTTGGAGTGCACGTGTTAGTGGTTGCTCTTCTACACATTCAACCTGTACTTCTATGTACTTAAGTCATCCAGGTCTATCAGACTTTAGAGCTCATTTGTCTATTCAAACCCCCAGGTTATGTTCATCCTTGTATATTAAACATCCAGTGGTGTTCTCAGGTATCTGAATGCAGTGTCTATACTCTTTAGAGCTGTCTCTGCCTGCTTTGCTGACTGTCAGAGAATTCCTGGGCACAGCTCAGGAGCTGGCATGATATAGAGTTCATTGCTGGAAGGGAGTTTGTATGTGGTCTGCTGTCTTGGTGCATGAGAAGGCTCAACTATATGAAGGGGGGACATTCCCTTCTCGTTGGCCTCACTGTCAGAGAGCTGTACTGGCACATGTCATTTGCTAGGGTTTCTATGGCTTCAGAGGGCTTAAGCATATGAATTCTGAATTGTTTGAGTATGTGCCAGGCTCACCTCAACCAAGGTAGGTGAAACACAGGACTTTTATGGATCATACTCCTGGACTTGAATGCTTAAATGTTGGGATTATTTTTTTTCTGATGTTCAATTTAGTGGTATGACTGTAGTCTTAGACCAAGAATGAGCTCGAAGAGCAGATTTCCTAATTTTTTTTTTGTGATATCATTATCACCATTTCATTCGGCTTTTTTCCCTGTATTAACAGAAACACATGCTTGTGTGTATCTATTCTTTCTGTCACTGGAAAATGCTACTATTGTTCTGTGTACTGGGATCACAGTAGGTGATAACACTTTTCCCTGTCAGCTAGCAGGAGAAATGGCAGTTTCTTTTTACTCTGCTCTCATACACACTGCTAGTAGTGAAAGAAACTTGCTTCTCTGGAAGAGGCCAGCCTAGACTGGAAGCAGGCGTGTAGCAGCCAAGCATCAAAGTGCCCAGCCAGTACATAACAGAACACATTCCAGTATGTGAGGACAACTCCTGAATGCCATGAAGAACCTGTAACATTTGGAAGTGTGTATCTGGGTACACGAAAACCTGGGGGGAAAAAAATACCAGCTCCTTCTTGAATACCTCTAGTCCTTACATGTCTGTCTAAGCAAATTAAAAATTTACCCTTTGATGTCTTCTGTTAGTGCTGCGAAGTCAGGCAGCTTACACAGATTAGAGGGGTTCTTCCGTTCTGAGGTGCATTTTACAACAGAATTGTGAAGTGCCAAGTGCAGTGTTGATATATGAAACAGAAGGAACACAGCTTGACTTTCAAACTCCAAGCAAGAGTTTGCAGTACTAGCAATTAGGGAAAAGATATTTGTACATGTAAACTGCCAATCTTATCTGAAAATCACTGAGATAATAATCTTGCGGCCTTATGACGTTACTTTACCAGACACAAATGAAGTATAACAGCAGTTTCAGAACACTGTTGTGCAAAACTTTGCACCAAACTAGTAATAGATCAGCTGGTCTGTTTTAAAAAGGAGGGAAGGAAGACTATTTATTTCCCCCCAAAGGAACTGCTACAAAGCTATTTTCCTTATCAGAAGAACACCTTTTTCCTGAATGTTATCTCTGACATTTGTTCTTTATAACCTAATGAGAGCAGGTGGAACACCATGGGAATGAGTAATTGTTGATTTGATATAATTTTAACTTTTGTTTCAAGTCTGCACATGGGGTTGGTATTTTGAGCCTTCATTTTGCTTATTGGTAACCTTGGGCTATTTTGTAGTCAATAACAGGGAAAAGGAAATGCTTCATTTTACTGCTAGGCTGTTAGGTGGCTCAAAGTCTTGTCTAGAGACCATGTCAAGTTTCTATATATTTTTTCTTCTGTGAGCAGCAGAGAGTTGCTTGATTTTCCCACATAAAGTGGTAGGGAGCATTCATGATTTAGGTTCTTCTCTGAATGTTTGATTTAGACCTCTTAAACATCTTGTAACAAGCACACAGTGGTCTTGCTGGCTAAGGGATCTGCTGTGCTGGTGGGGTGAAGTAGCACACTGTGGCCCTGCCTGCTGTCCCCAGTACTTAGCGGAGCTGGCAGTCAGCTGGGTTCTGCCCACCCGGGCAGCCAGGCACTAGCTGACCTTTCTGCCCGAGGGAGGGTTGTAGGAATTCCCCCAAAAATGATCTTTTGACATGGTCAGACTCAGAAGATGGGCTTTTCTCTGCCAGATGTAAGGGGCTATGCAAAGCTGTTACTCCACTGCTCAGTGGTATTGGTATAGGGATTGATTCTCTTCAGAGTAGATGCAGTGTTGTGCATGCAGTAAAGCCCAGTGATGGGGAGAAAACTTGTGCATCCTCAGCTATACCCATACTCTGCCCATGGCCAGCCTGTTTTAATTTGCCTTCTTGGCACTAAACAAGTATTGGGCAGACCTGAGGTTATAAATGATCAACATGGAAAGTAAAGCCATGAAAAGTAAAGATTTGACCTTATCTGGGCCCAGATCCATTCCATCATGTCATTTCCATCCTGGCATGAACCCAGAGGTGTGTTAAAGTCTGAATACAGAATGCAGGGTTGTAGAGTATCAAGGCTCAGGGAATACAGTCTCTTGAATCTTAAATGCCTGAACAACCGTGGTGTTTTTGCATGTCCCTAGTCCTTTACATGGTACCGTAATACCAAACGCTAGATGAAGGTGAATTTCCAGTGTTGCTACTCTTCCAGGATCAGTGGACAGCTTCTATCACAATAAGAAGAAAAACTGCTTTGGCTCAGCCTGCCAGTTAAATGACCATTCTTTGGATTTGGATCAGGAAAATGGTTCTTCTAAATACGACTTTCTCTTCTTCACCACACTTGGCTGCTGGGAAATCTAGAAAAGTCATACACAAATAAAAAGAAATTTAAATTCAATACAGAACTAAATGTAATTTTCTCTGTTGTCATCTCTCCTGGCTTCCAGCCAAAGAGATTTGGTCCCCAGCTGTTATGTCATCTTAGTCATGCTTTCCAGCCATAGTGGAGTAACGGTGATCCCCAAGATCTCTTCTTTGTCAGGACCTGAGAGCCACAAGCATCTACAGTACCATCAGTCTCTACTCCAGAATGACCCTTTCTGGGGAGCTGAGATAATCAGCAGTAATTACAGCTAAAGTAAGATAGCTTCCTTTAAACATGCCAGCAAGGATCTGGCTCAGAACACAATCCTAAAAATGCCTTTGTCTATCACCAAGGAGAAAGCCTTCTCCAATTGCTTTCAGAAACCCACACATGGATTGTTTGTCTATACCAGTTTCTTAAGCAGCATTTGTCCCACATCACCAGTTTCAGGCACACATTTCTGCCCACATGCTGCCTATTTCCTTAGTTATTTCTTGGACAGATCTATTCCACCAGCTGTTTTGCTGTACAGCCACACAAATAGCTGGGCTTGCACAGCAGTGGGGACAGCGTGGTGCTGCTTAAGCTGGCATTGCCACCTAAGAAACAGCAGCCTTAGTGCAGTGTCCTTTGGATCCTGTCCCTACCTAAACCTTCCACATGATTTCTTCTGATCTTGCTTTCTGGAAGAGGAGAAGAAGGAGAAGAAAACTGTCAATCAGTACTAATGTATCTGAATTAAGATTTTTCTCAAGTAGCAATTTATTCAATATTTGATGGACCATTCAGTCATAGGTTGGATGCAAATACTTGCAGTCTTCTTAAAAGAAAAGTTTAACTCATTTCTCCACTTAGCCACAGATTGCTGAGGGGCTGGGGAAACTGGGGCATACTTAGTGAATATAAAAATATTGCCATAATTTTTCAAGTTCTCCACACCCTAAATGTTCATTCCATGGTGCACATGCTATATTGCTTCCCAGAACACCCAAACTACGGTCCTTTTTCAGTCGGCAGAACTAATTAAAAGCTTAAAAACAATGGGTCTGAAAGAGTATATTCCTGCTAAAGCTTTGCTGGTCAGTGGTGTCTTCAGACTAATTAATCCTCACGTCTTGATCAATTCACTCATGCCATAATGATCTCATATTTTTCCCATTGAATATCAGAATGTTTTTAATGATTGGAAATCTCTGGCTCTGGCTGTGCTTAATACCTTGTGTCATCTCTTAAACTTCAGGAAATTTTTTTGCAAGAGTTTCCACCTTTCATTGGAGCGAACTAAAGGGCTCTTCAAGCCGTATGATTCTTTAGCAGCATCTCCCAGAATGAACCCACTGGAGAACAAGATAAATCAAACAATATAGGCAAGGACATAATGCAGACAATTCACAATAGTAAAGTAGCTGCATTAGTCTCAAAACAGCAATTCAAAGGAGCATAGGATTAAGCAAATACTGTATATACCAGTTCATTTGCACCATCTGCTGAACCAAATATCAGAAGGGGAAAGGATAGTAGACACATGGGATTGTGTGTTGAAATGCATTTGGAAAAAGAAAATTGTTTCAGAAAGCTATGAAAACAAAAATCTGGGTGCTTACAAGTCTGCAGCCAGGAGAGGGAAGGAAGAATGATGTAATTTCATAGACCTCAGTGATTTGATTTTTTTCGTTTTCCATTTTTAGGAGTAGGGGAGGTTGTGGAGCTTAATATCATCTACTCTGGAGTCTAGTTCAGATAGGAATTGCTATTTAACTATAGGAAACACAAGCATGGAAATTATTACAGAGAACGAGAAGCACAGGTTTTAAAATGTGCTTGGATGCTGTGAGCGGGCTTGGACACAGTCACCAGGATACAGTCACAGACTCACTGCGGTTTAGATGGTTTAGACATTGTTGCTGCTTACTAAGAACCTGTTGCATTGACCAGAGTGGGTGAGAGACATTTGGAACCCTCCTGCTGATCTTTGAATCAATATTGTTACTGAGAATGCTTTCCTGGAAAAAACAATCAAGAGCTGAGAAATTCTGTTGTTCAGATACTGTTATAAAATATGTGTATTAGTCAAAAGATGATATTGGATTTGTGCATTTCTAAACATAGGAACAATAAAATAGGGGGAAAGATCCCGTTATTCCAGTAGTCTGGGAAGTGCTGGTGCATCTCTCTGAAGTGTCATATGGTGTATTAGCATATACCAACCCGTTTCATCCCTGAAAATATGTGTTTATTTCTCTTCATCAAGACTTCTTAAATATTGGAAGTTACAGTTTTTCCCTTGCAATATAAATTGCAATAAGAAATGTAAATGAATTGTTTCTTATTTAATTGATAGTAATTGCACTTAACAATCTGTGCCACAAAAGATAATGGCTCTGGAAGTCAAGAGACATTTGCACAGAAGTTTAATTTGCTGATAAATGGGTTCCTGTGTGAGATGANAGACTACTCTGTGTCCCTTCCTGTCCCTTCTTTTATAAAAATTAGAAAGGTCCTTTTTACATGCAGTAAAAAGTAGTAATTGTTTAGTTTAAATTTCAGTTCTTACAATGACAGAACACCTCAAAAATACTCATAAAAAGCATCATTGATTCACAGATAGATGGTGTTAAAGGACATAAAGCATCAGCAGAGAATCCAGTCAGACTTTGTGTATATCATAGGCTGTTATATTTTACTGAATTACTGCCAAACTGCGCCTAGTGGCTTCCATTTCACTGAGACATAACTGGTGTTTGGCAAGAGCAGAAAGTATCCTCGCAGTACCCATTTCAAATTATGGAATTATTAGTTTCCTTATTATATAGATGGGACATAGAGTAGTTCAGGGAACCATTGGAAGGTCTTTCTGGATGCTGCATGCTCTACCAAGAGGCTATTTTCTCGTGGTATAAAAAAAAAGAGAAAACACCACAGGAATCTTAAGGTCTCAGTAACTCCTTCTCCATAAAACTGACTTCTCCTGACACTAGGGGTGATAATGAGAATTTGACGATTGTTCTGTGACTTGTGTGATATTTTCAGTCCTGGCTGGAACACATTAAAAAGCTGTTTTGAAGATAGAGGATACATTACTGTGATCACACTAGCAAAAAAAAAAGTTCAAAATCTGTCCTTGCTCTCTAAAAGCACTGAACTGCCTGAAGAAAATAGATGTGTTAGCATAGGCAAAATTACCCAACCCATTGCCTTGCTCACATAATAAGGCATAAATTGGTTGGGATTTTTTAATAAATAAAGTATTAAAAGCCAAATCATAACTGTTTTTGTGATCAGAGTTTCCAGTGATAGACACTCTGTCTTGTGAGGCATTGTGACCACCCTGGAAGTAACAGCTGAGCTGTCACCAGCAGCACTGGGACCACTGCACAGTCTGTGTGCATCAGCAATGTATGGACAGTGGTATTTGCAAGAGACCACAGATTTTGGCTTCCTGATCCAGAAATGTAGCTCTGTCCAATTAGTCCAGTTTCTCTTCACTATGGAAAACAAACTGGACATTCCAGTCACCAGACCTGTAGCTGTCACTTGGGTAGACAATGCTCTTGCCAAAACTTTGGCTGTCTTTCTGCTGGTAAACCAGACAGACCTGTGGCACTGCTGAGAGCTGGCATATAAATATCTACCCAGGTGAGCTGTTGGCACATTTTCCTGATTTATCCCATACCACCTTTCTCTCTCCTAGACCATGTCTTGGTGCCATTCTTGGAGCAACCTGGGCAAGAAATGGCTTTCAGTAAGAAGTGAGATTGGGGCCACCCTCCTCTGGCAGCAGGGAGAGTTGAGCTGTGGGCACACAAGTGCTGCACTGGCACACACCCTGAGGGCTGGAGAATGGGCCTCACCTATTTCATTTGGGAATATTGTATCTTATAATGTACCTGTAAGTCTGTGGCTACATACCCATTAGTAATGTACACTTGTGCATTGGATCATCAAGCCGTATAAACTTAGAATTGATCAGATAAGAGCAAAATTACATTTCTGTTATATTAACAGAGCATCCATTGTGGAATTTAGGCTAATTTTGTTTTCTGTGCTGGACAATACCTGATCTGATGCTGGTATGGAACTGGTAGATGTTTCCTTGTATGGCATGAAGCACGCTGATACAAAAGTAATCTGTCACAAATTTTCAAAAAACATTGAACTGGTCAAATTAATTTCTACAAGCACAGCTCTCTGCGTGGCCGATACCCAGGATCTTTAACACCAGCACTGCTGTGCTGCTGAAGCACAACCTTAGTCACACAGTTAACAGCACTGGGAGCAGTGCTGCACTGCAGCTGGTAGCATTGACACACACACAGAAGACCTTTTTCAATATTGCTGTTATTGAGAACTTCAAATGAATGGATGCATTTGAAAGACTTCCCAGAAAATACATTTCCTTTTCAGCTGGCAGCTCAGTTATTCATCTAAGTAGTCTGTGGATTAAGTAATTTGACAACCTCTGAAAGGTTTCTTTTTGTGAAACAATTGTGTGTTATTGCCCTCTCCTTTTTCCATTTCACCTGTACAACTAACCCAGAAATTCAACACAGACATATCAAGGCACACACTGGGACAGCAGCCACACCAAGTAGTGTGTGATAATGCTGGTAACTACTGCAGGATGGGCTCATAAACCAGAGAGGGGGAAACAGAAGCAGGGAAAGAGTTAAGATTGTTTTTTCCTATTTGCTTTTTAGCTCACTTCTTGACATAAGTCTCTCTGGACATGGACAAAGAGGGAGCACAGATCTTAGTTCATGTCTCTGAAGATTAGAGCTGGGGAGGTCAAGTTAAGGTACAGCATCATGCGTTATAAGGCAGTTGAATGATTGGTATCTGATTTATTAAGCAACCAGGCAGATTGGGAAATCTGTTTTTTTCTAGGTGTGTAGTAACTGTCAGTTCATTGGTCCTGTTGGTACTTCTCCATCTTTCTGTTTATGGTGCACTGCAGTGTGGGGTGGGCAGGAAGAGGCTGGACTGTCTCCATTTGGATGCAGCTGCCATGTCATGGCACTTTTTCCTCTCTGGAGGCATGTCAGCTTTGTTTCCCTATGGATTACTTTCACAGCACAGACACTCAGGCCACCAAGCACTTGTGTGAGCGGGTGGTGTAAGGCAGTGCCATTGCTGTACACAATGCCCCTGCAGTGCTGCGAGATGCAGTCATTCTGGGAAGCAGGGACTGCACATGCCAGTGTGTTTTACCTCCACCTGATCATCATATCCGCCCACCTTAAATTCCATCTCTGTTTTTTGTATAGATCCTGACAGAACAGCTGAAGTACACTGTGTACAGTCAGAGGACAAGTATTGATTTTGCTGTACCTGAATAAAATCCATAACAGAAAAACAAACCTAATGTTGGCGTTTTGGTTTTTATCTCTTTTGACTTTTGTGCGTGGGTTTCTGTACTCACCATCTAGCATTTGATCTATGTGAAGTACAGAGTTGCAGCTTGATTTTTAAGATGTGAACAACACAGGCTCTGATCTGTGCAGGCATAATTTCTGAGCCAGTAAATAATTTTGCCTATGTTTTATTGCCTGTGTTTAATTGAAGTGCAAAGTAATAATTTCCTTCCTACCTACAAATCAGAGAATCAGATGGGCAGTTATTACATTTTTCTGGTGTAATTATAGGACCTGTACCCTACTACATCAGCATCACCAAAAAGATTCAAAATGTAGCTGAATTAAGTTTATTAAAACATTATTTTAATAACAGACTTAGTATACATTGGTTGTGTTGCTAACTATATTGTCATTAAAATAGTTGAAGGATTATTAATGTACACACTATCAATACTTAAAGGCATCATTGCCTGATGGTGATAATACAGTTTCACTAGTGGATGATATATGACTGCAAGCATTAAATACTCCCTACTTTAAAGTCATTAATCCCTACTTTCTTCGAATGCATTTAATTAAAAAGTTCCATTTTCCAGTAATTGCTGTTTTTATATAACCCTAAAATGGAATTTTATTCAGACACAAGGTCTTTTATATAAACATCCATCTGTCCACAGTGCAACAGTGCTGGGACAAGTTTTGTGGATTGGGTGAGAAGTGAAGAGATTACAGAAGACTGTGTCCTTGTAAGAACTATGAACTCTTGTCCTCTGTGTAACAGCTCTGGAGGATTTTGCCTTCAGAATTTTGGTACCAAACAAGGAAATTGCAGAGTCAATAGGAGAGAAAATCATGAAACAATGGGTTTAATGCCTAGTGGAGTTGCGTTATTAGTTCATAAAGCAAAGCTCCTTCCTTATTCTTTTTTTTCCTGTGTCAAGCTCTGCACTGCATAGTATCATGCTTTCTATTTGAACACAGAAATAAGCAAACCTCAATTGCAATTGCATGTATAAAAATACATATCCATATACATATATCCTCTGTGCTTCAGGCTGAGAGATCTCTAATAAAAAGAAAATATGTTGGTATTAATAAGGTTGGCATTCAAAAAGTATGAAATAAATGCATGGAAGTTTGTCAGCTTATTAATCATTCCATTACAAGTGGTGTTTTTACTTTCATTGCTCGAACATCTAACCACAGTTCATTGGCTAAAGGCCAGGCTAGCTTTTGCATTGGCACATTACCATGCGGTGTAGTTCTGTACTTCTCTTCCATTTATTAATGCTGCAGACTTCCTACAATTCAGGCTAAAAATAGAACTGGTTATGTGAAAAACACTGCATTTGTGCTTGAGCTGCAGTATAGAAACAAGAGGATTTTATATGGATGGGGGAAGAGATTCATGACACAGAATAGGTAGCTGCTTATACTCTGGAAAAAGCTTTCTTTTTGCAAGGTTGTAGATAAAATTAGAGTTGCTATGTACACGTTAGTCTGAAGGATGAATCACAGTTGTTGTATTGCCTCAGTTTGTGTGAATCTTCGTGTGTATCTATTGTATGAAGGAAAGATGATTTCTTATACAAGGAAACCTGAAAATAGCACAATGTATGGAAGTGAATTTGTAAAATCAAAGGTGAAGGTGATGTTTTCTTTTTGACTATAAAGACCGTCTTCATCTGTGGCACCTATTTTGAAGTAGCCTCAAAAATTATACACTAAGACAAAACTTCAACCTCACCACTAAATTTTTAGACTTGCATTTTGGCCAGGCATAGCATCTCCTGTTGTTCCACTTTCAGTATCTTTAAGTCACCATTTGCTGTCTGCAGACCTCTTCACCATGAAAACTTTCCTAAACTTATTTCCAAGTTGTAATAGAGCTGCACACGAAAAATTGTCAGCATTCAAATGCAGTCCCTACACTCTTGATCTTTTTTATAATGCTGTGATTTGTTTTGAATCAGCAGTAGTTTGAACAAGACAAACAACATACCAGATTCCATCTGAACCTAAGGGAGCTGCCAGGGACACAGGTGAAGAGTGATAGTGGATGCATTTCAGAGTCAAAATGAAAAGCAGCAAAACTGATAAGGTCTCATTGTTACACAAATAGAAAAAGCTAACAGTTTGCATATCAGAAATATCAGGTGTTAGGATTTAACTCAGAACTGCTGAATAGGAGCTTGTTTGCCTTTGGAGAAATAGAGAGGAAGGAAATGTCATGCAGCAACATCACATGTGATAGTGATGGGAGATGGCAAACAAGGAAATAGACCTTTCCGATGCTGTTTCCTAGAGATACTGTTTTGGACTGGCTGTGATGGTGGATTATTAAGGAATTCTGATTATTAAATATCTGTGCTTGGCAAAGAATAAGAGAGGAATGAACCTCTTTTGAAGTACACAAAAGTCTCCAAAGTCACCCTTTTTTTGTTCTTAACTTGGTACTGTGTAAGAAATAAAATTGGTTATTGTGTTGGAAGCAGAGGCAATAATATTGAAATGAGAACAAATTGTAAGCTGTATGATTTTTGAACTATCTAGAGAAAATGAAATTAAGAAAGCTTTCAAATGTCATGTTCTTTGCACCAGGTCACTGAAATACAGTGAGATAAAACAATAGCTATTGGGTTTCTATGTCAGTTCATAACCTATAATTGGATGTAAAAAAGGAGATATTAGTTCACAGGACAAAACTTAAGTAAAAAATATTTGGTGCGAAGTGCTTAGTTCCTTCTCTTAATTACTACAGACCAGCCTTAAGTCCTACCTAATGGTGGAACTCCATCCAAATCTAGTATAGGCTGAAATCAATGAATCTGCTCCAATTTACATTAAAATTTAATTTTGTTCTGACAAGCTCTCTGAAATTGATACTCACTGCAATACTGAATGCAGTATAAAAGATCATACCGTGCAGTCAACATGATGCAGTTTGCAATGTAATTTAACACTAATGTTAAATTAAATTACAAAAGATAAATTTTATGGTCTCTCTTAAAATCATTTGAGATCTGAGATGTGTAAGACACAAATCTTTCCTACTGATCACTGACTATAGAGATAGTTGTGAGCAAAGAATCACACAATATGATGGGCTGTCCAAAACTTTCTGTTATGATACAGGCTTGTGATTTGGTATATTGATCCTCAGGTTGGGGCCTTTGCTGAAGGCAAAGGCTCCAGCAGGTTGTCCTCATTGATGAAGACACCAAGAAAACTATCATTTGGATGAGGCCAGATTGCACCAGGAGAACCTTAAGGAAGATTTAGACAATGTTAAACAAGAGTTAGACGACTCAGGTTAAAGGTTTTCATGGCTTTCAGAACTAAGCCCATCAGGAGGAAGATGAGACTTCTCCTGTAAGTCCTTTTGTTTTCATTACCTGACAATACATGCAGCAACTGGATGCAGTTTGCCTGTGTCATTAGGATTCCAGGAATATCTGCTTATGTTATTGAAAAAAACTGCCCTTACTTTGTCTGATTTGTCATCGAAGGAAAGGAAAGGAAGAAGATAACCTTCCCTATTCCCTTTGGTGTAGAAAGAGGCATGAGCCCAGCTGGGCAAACAATATTAAAAGCTCAAAAGGCTTGTGATGCTGTGAAGGAAAGGTTTTTCAAAACATCTCCCCATTGTACAGAGGGTGAAGAGGAAAAGGAGGATTTGCTGAAAGGACATTCTTTTAATGTCTGGATGATGAGAGGAAGAGTGAATAATTTAAAGTTGCAAAGTTATTGCAAAGAATCAAAAATTAGAAATCTATTTTAAAAACAGTATTAAAAACTTCAAAGAGAGAAACAAAACTACAAACAGTGGAGCTCCTTTCTAAATCCATAAACTATAGATCTTAAATAAAAAGATTAATCAAAACCACAGAGAAAGACTTTTTTCAGAGTTTGAGGGGAAGGGATTATCAAATAGTTACAGCAATGACTGAGATGGCTAAAACATATTTTAATGCTTGAGAATATTGTGAAACAGAATTCCTTACAGCATATTCTGTAATGATGAGTGTACTGACAAAGTGATCACTAAATAAGACATATATCAAAGTCTTCTCCACAAATGCATTCCAGCATGAGTGCTTCCCCTTGGACGGCGAAAGGAGAGCACATCTGTCCAGTTCAACATTCACTACATGGCATCTCAAAGGTGCTCCACACCATTCATCACTTACAAACTGATGATGTCACTGTATTGGGTTTGCATGGTCAGGTTTTGGTAGCAGGGGGGCCACAGGGGTGGCTTCTGTGAGAAGCTGCCAGAAGGTTCCCCATGCCCAACAAATCCAGTGCCAGGTGGCTTCAAGACAGACATGCCACTGGCCAAGGCTGGGCCAGTCAGAAATGGGTGGTAATGCCTCTGTGATAACATATTTAAGAAGGAAAAAATAGCCCATGGAGGAGCCCACACTGGAACAGGTGGATACCTGAAGGAGGCTGTGAACTGTGGGAAACATGTACTGGAGCAGGCTCCTGGCAGGGACTTATGGAGAGAGCAGCCCACACTGGAGCAGGTTTTCCTGGTAGGACTTGTGACCCTGTGGGGGACCCACGCTGGGGCAGGCTGAGCCTGAAGGACTGTGTCCCAAGGACTGTGCCCTGTGGAAGCGTGACCCACATGGCAACAGTTCATGGAGGACTGTCACCCACAGCAGGGACCCCACCCTGGAGCAGGGGAAAGATTCATCTCTCTGAGCAGCAGCAGAGACAACCTGTGATGAACTGACCATAACCCCCATTCCCCATCTCCCCGTGCTGCTGGGGGGGAGGGAGGAGGTAGCACTTGGGAAGTAGGGAGGGGTGGGGGAAAGGTGTTTTCAAGATTTATTTTCCTTTTCATTATTCAGTTCTGACTTTGTTAATAATAAATTCAATTAATATCCCCCAGTTGAGTCTCTGTTGCCCATGATGGTATTTGGTGAGTGAGCTCTCCAGGTTTAGGTTTAGTTTGATACAATATGAATGCTAAGGAGGCCCCTCAAATGAGGTTTTTCTTAAGGATGGGTGTACTCAGTTCTCTGCAAAGCAGTTCTGCAGGAACAGGGACGTTGACAGGAATGCTTTCCTGGTTACGAAAGCGTTGAACCCAGAGCCCTTCTACTAGTCTGGGCACACTGCAGGGTGTGAGGAACTGCAATCATGGCTGAGATGCAAGGAAGGAGGAAGAAACTTCTTGAACTGTAAAGGAGGTTGGGTTCCCTGATGACAAGGCACATGGGTTTCATTCTGTCATGGTGCCAGCACAAGGAAGAACAGCATTACTAGCCACAAGAGCTAATAAAGTTTCCATAATCACCTGAATTGCTTCAGAGTGAATGAAGGAGAGGACGCAGGTGGAAGCTGTTGGCTAGCTGATATATAAAGAAGGGGAGGGAGGGGTGGGGAAAGAGGGAAGTGGAAATTAAATTGGGGTCTAGCTCACTAACAAGAATTAGCTGCAGCTCTGGTGATGGTTGTGCTGTGTTAAGATCTGTTTCCTATCCACTCAATATTTGCCTGGAAAACCATGTTTTTTAAGCTTAGTCTTACCTGAAATGGATGTTGCTTCTTTCCATTATCACTATTGCTGGGAATTGAAATGGCTGCAGATACTGAGCAGAGTAAAAACATGATGAGCTATGTAGCTTGGGAGCAATTGAGCAGCTGAATACTGCATTATTGAGAAATCATTCGCTACCTCTGGGTGTTAGTGAGAAACTGGAGAGTCCTAGACTGGCATTCAGGGCAGAGCATAGGATGAATAAACATTACTGAGTGCTGAGTATTTACTAGTGAATCCAGCATGGAGCTTCAGCAGTTGCATGCCATCCCCCTGTGTCTTGCAGAGTTGGCAACACACACAAAAGGAAGAGTGAACGCCAGGAGCCTTGTGGCAGAATTGTTTCCTAAATAACCAAATTATCAAAGAAATTAATGACATTTTGTTTGAAGTGCAGAAGGCAAAACAGCCATATTTTCAAGTGACAACACGTGAGAACCATTTAAATATATATCAGTAGTCCTCAAGGGACTTGTAGATAGTGACATGAAATTGTTGTTATTACATGCATCCCTTTCCATTGCCAAATTACTCCTGGCTTTGTATTTTACCTCTTATCCAGTTGAGATTAGGAATCTCTCTAGAATGAGGGGCCCAGTAGTTTGTAAAATACATGTATATCTCTGGCATTGTATAAATAATAAGCTGTAGATGCTAATGATCATTAATACTGCAATTGCTAAGCTAGAAATTCTAATTTCTAGCTTCTTAGGTGATTGCAAGTATAAATACTTCTTGACTCTGCAAGGTAAGTATTACAAAACATGGAACCTTCTCCAGTGTGGAGTGATGGCTGTTAAGTATATGCCAGATCCTGTAAATCTCCAGTTATGGAATTTGTCCCAGAGTCTGCTTTTGCTATGGTACTGCACTACAGAAACCCATCCTGTATTTTTAATTTAACATAAAATATCAACTCCACATGGTTTTGGAGATGTACTTAAAATATGAGCCACGTTCAACCTGATGCAGTTCTGCCTTGCTGAGCCCTGAACTGGTCTAAAACAATTTCTTTGAGAGGTGTGATCCCATTCATATCGATGAGATTTTAAGTCAAAATCTAAAGGAAGTATTTTTAGTAACAGCTTTAAACCTTTTAATTACTATTTAAATAAAATGTATTTAATTTAGGAGTAAATATAGTAAATGTGCCTATACCGTATTTCCAAGCAGTTTCCCACCTCCTTCTAGATACCAAAAGCCCATATTGTTCCCTTCCTACGTAGCAAAACCAAGGACTTCATTTGGTTTATACACTCCAAGTTTAATAATCTTTGGCACAGAAGGAATTGGAAATATGGGAGAACAGTAGTCACAATAAACAGTCCAAAGATTACTCTGTGGTATTGGAATACCTTAAGCTACTGGGGCTAAGAGCTACCTTTTCATTCTCTCACAGAGATCATCTATGGTTTCACTAAAATAAATGATCCTGTGCAGACTGAATTTTGAATATTCAGCTTAAAATATTTGGATTTATAATTTAAATTGAAGCACCTACTGAATTTGCTGCTTGCTACACTAACTACTGCCAAATTTCAAAATTGAACATATATTTATTCCATGTATACTGTTACATGGGATGTACAATGAACCTTTATTAGCATCCACATCTCAGCAGGAGTGCAGTGTCTCTTCAAAAAGGGAAAGCAGGTAGCAAGAGTAGTAAGTTGAGTGATGGGAATCTCAAAATCCCTTCTTTTGGCTCAAAGTTTATCAAGCAGAGAAGGAGCATGGATGTAGTTGATCCACTGAAATGTACTGATGGAAGAGACTTGTATTTGACTTGACATACTGGGCAAGAACTTAGAACAAAGGCAAAGCAATCCCCTCCAGAAAAACAAGTATGTAAAAAAACCACCTCATTTCTTTCAGTTCAGAAAAAACCCAAAACATTTCTCATTTATATCTCCATGTTTTTAATGGAAAACAAAGACGTTTTTTAAGATGAAAATGTTCTGTATTCACATGTGATTCTTAAAAAAACAAGCTATTTTGAGCAGTGAATTGCAAGCCGGCTAGTGAAAGAAGCAGCAATATGTTCCTAGGAAATTTTCATTCCTCCCTCTGTTCTGCAGAGGAATGATACTTACATTAATTCTGAAAAACAAGCATAAGCAGAGAAATTTAAACTCAGCTATAAGCCTTCTCTATTTCTAACTCCAAAGAATGAACTTTATTGAGGACTGCAGCAATGTGTTCCTGTTTCAGTGCCATACTGCTGGGAGTGCAGAGCACTCATACAGGGCTTTGAAACCACTCCAGGAAGAGAGTCTTTCAGGCGTAGCTCTTTCACAGGGACTGAAAAATATCCACAATGTGTCCCCTTCCTCATCACAGGTGTATCAGTAACATATCAGGGACCTCTGGAAATACACATCTATGGATGTGCTTAAAACAGTGTGCAGAGGCATTTCAGTTCTTTTAAGAAATCCTGCCCCACTGAAGAAATGGGACCTTTCCCAGGGAAACGCACTGGGGCCAGAATTGCACTAGCACCATCAACTGGAGTTGTTTTCTCTAGAGCACATACAGGGTATGCAGAGGGAAGACTGCATTTCAGCACAGAAATAAAATGTCATTGTGTTTAGATTTGCTGGTTAATAACTCAGAATGTTTGTGAAGGATAAAAAATGAGCTCTAAAAGAAAGCACTGAACCCCTTCAAGGCTGCACATTGTATTCCAGGTATACCTTCACTGTCAACATCCTACCTGAACATTAGACAATGATTAATACTCCCATTCAAATGAGTTTTTTGTCACTTTTAGGAAGGGTTGTAAATCTCCATGAGCTCTGAATTTGCAGCAGTTCCTATAATTTTCAAGTGATTAATACAGGCATTCAACCAGGAGAAGTTTCAAGCATCAAAGAGTTAAAACTGCATTTCAGTAAAACTTCAGGGAACACTCTAGTCGCTGCCTGGTTCTTTGCTGGCTCATTCAGAAAAACTGATGTTACATTATACATTAACATTTGTAAGTGTCATCTACATGAAAATTTTAGTTAATTCCATTTTTTAAATTGTGGTTAGTGAAACCTTTGCTTTTACAGACAAAATGGGTAACCATGGGAAGACACTTAAAACTTGCTTCTTTTGCTAGGCTGTGGGACTCGTTGGCTGCCCAGCACTTACTGACCAGATATGTTTCCTTATTTAAAGAAACTGGCTGGGTGATTTTGTCAGTCTCACCACTTAAGTGTTTCAAGACTCGAGTCTCACTGATTTCTCTTTAAAATGCAAAAAGCGCTGAAAAACGGAAGGGCTGCAGTTCTTTTGTGCTGCTGGCATGGAGGCAGGGAAGCTTGTTAGCTGGGGCAGCTCTGCCACCTGCAGCTCAGCGCCGGCAGGACCGCAGCGCCTTCGCCAACCACCCAACAGCCCGCCCTACTGCAAATGGAAAAATTCTCGTGGAGACAGGAGGTTTCACTGAAGAGGGCAATGGCTAATTAAATTAGCAATAGAATACATAAGCTTATGGTATGCAAAAGTAAGGTAAAAGAGAGCCTTTCACATCGGTCCTTCTGCTAATCTTCACTGCTACCAGAATGAGCATCTGTTCTCAGAATAGAGTAAGACCCCAGGATTAGAACAAAAATCGTAACGCTAGAACTATTCTTAGTGTGACTGGACTGATCTCAGAGCTGAATATGGCCCCTTACCAATGAAGGCTGGTTTGGGCTCTGATGATAATTGAAGTATTACAGGAAATTATGTGTGGATCCATATTCTCAGAATCCTCTAACTCCTGTCTGCAGTGCCTCCAGTATCTCCTCATATAACTCCCTTCTTAAAACACACTGTTTTTTGAAACCTGTAAATGCTAGTCGTCTCCTCTAAAATAAGTCATTAAAAAAAAAAATAAAATCCTTCCAGATGTGTTTTACTAACATAAAAAAACTCAAAAACCCATGTGTTTTATTATGTTCCATACTTTCACCTCCCTGAGCCCCAAGGGTATAACATTACCATTATTTCAAGTTGGATCCAAGCCCTGTAATTGATGAATTGTCCATAGGATCCATATAGAACTCTAGGAAAATCACTGTCACTCTATAGAGTAATGAAATGTGTGCATGCATCCCTGTGTGTTCTGGGCACCCACAAATACAGGCTTTTCATGCCAAAGACTTCTCTCGCTGTGAAGTGCTGTGTGCACCTCTAGTGCTGTCTGCAACTCACAGCTATGGGGTGAAACAGCAGTGGTTCTGCAGTAATGGTCAGACATCACAGCAATGAATTCAAATGAGAAATGGCTGGAAACTAATTCTAACAATATTGGAATACTAAGCATCATGTAGAGTTCTTTCAGTAGGTTTTAGTACTGCAGAGGGGAAGTATGTAATCTATTACAATACACATCATTCCAAATATGTTTTAAAGCTAAAAGAAACATAACTTTTCTTTGAACTTTGGGCTTTGTTCAATTGCCCACATGATTAAGACACATTCTAGGGCCTGAAACATCCAGGCCTTCTGGGACAGCAAGAGAGGTCTGGTGGATCAGATTCTGTATCACCTTGGGAATTTCAGCCAGCAGTAGAACCTACGTTGGGCAAATGAGTCACACCTTTAGGGCTGCTTAAATGTGGAGGTTGGCAATATATAATTGTGTCTTGTCAAGCATTGCCATTAAAGGCTCTGCATTCCTAGGAATGTAGATATTATTTCTGTTATCATACATCATCACTGCTCTAAATTCTGGAAGTCTTTAGGGTATTTTCCTGGGTGACTGATTTCAAGCTGTGAAGAAATTCCTTGTAGAAGAGATGGTTTTGTTAGTGTTCCAAATATTATTAATATAGTACTACAGTAAAGACATGTACGCTTTGGTATTATCCAGTGCTTGAAAAAATGTTAAAATTGATGTTTTGAAGAAATCTCACAGAATGAGATGAGGTGATCTGTGGGGAATAGGCAGCCTAAACCTCAGGATTCTTCTATATGCCAATGAATGTAGGAGTTTAAAACATTTTTTTAGCTTTGTTTTAAGAAGTCACTCTGTAAAATGATGCAGTCAACCCAGCCTGTCATTTACCGTACTCACCAGTGGTTGAAGATGGCAGGTGGGATTGGCCAGCCAAGCTCCTAAATGCACCTTGTCCCCACATTTTTAATCTTGCTTTTTTGCAAAAACCAAGCTACTGATTGTCACTAGCAAGTTCCTCAGACTTAAGATATTTGGAGCACGATCTTTTCCTCTTTCAAGGATTTGGTTTTGAGTCACTTTAGATTTCAAGTAGGTCTCAAAGGTTACTGAAAAAAACTGTGAGATTTAATATTAATCATTGCTTATCCAGACCATTTTACACTTGTGCCAAATTCACACGAGCTACATGCATTTAAAACCATAGAGTGCAATGCCCTCCTGTTACTCAGGCATTCAAAGCTGACCTTACAATTTGCAGACTTTAGAGGGAGAAAATGGTTGTGAATTCCCCCAAAACAGAAGAGGAATTCACATGAATCCATAGAGCTCCCAAGTATCCAGAAGATGAGACTGTCCCATATCCTAGTGTAGGGCCCTCAGTGCTCATATTTTGACTTTATGCATGTGAGGTCAGTCAGGCATTTCTACATTTTGGGTCTATATCCCATTTATCTTGTGTGTGAAGTGAGAGAGATTATAGACAGGATTAGCTGTCAAGATATCTACAGGCAGCAGGGACGGTGTAGTTCTCAGTGCACATTACAGTAAGAGCACAATAGAAAATATCTTTGCCAAGATTATAAAGAAGAAACATTCTCTTTGTTGCCAACAATAAATATATAGGGAGGAGTAAATTTTTCATGCATAAAGTGCCCCTGAGGAAATCTTGGAAGACCCTATGTGTATATTTACATATTTTCAGTCCCAGCAGCAGTAGAGCTATGTGAGTCTAGTGCTCCGCCCAGGGTAACTAGTTTGTTCAGAATTATCACAGCTATCTTTTTCATGCTCGTTACTATCTGCTCATAATGAGAAAATTTAAGCAGCCTTGCCAGAAACCCAGATTTCTGAGAACCAAAACAATGGTGTCCATGCTGATCATGAATCTCTCTCTCTTTCTCTTTCACATACACACACACAAAACCTGAGCAAGTGCCTGCAGGTTTCAGAATAAATTAAATAAGGACTCAAAATACAGGACCTCTTTCACAGCATAAACTGGATCCTGAACATATTTTAGGACCTGGTGCTCTTAATTTTGGTTAGAATATTAAACTAGAGGAAAATCTGAGCCCAAAGTGATAGCAGAGATCTGATAGCAGCTCTCTGTCTATTAGATTATCTTGTAGATATTTATCTACAAAAAATATGTAAAGAACTCTATGTAAGAAAAAAGTCAATGAGGCAACTGCAGATTCAATTTCTGCAACTGGAAAAAAATAATTTCTCATACTGAAGCTCTTCATTCTCCCTGCTGCTTTATGTTATCTCTCTTTTAACTGCTGTTAATGAAAGGCTCATCAAACGGCAGTGCCAATATACAGTAATATTTAAATGTTGAATTAGTCTCTTAGTCCTCATGGCAGCTCCCTTTCAGCTATTTTCCCTGCACACTTTGCATTTTCATTTATATGGATGAGAGTGGGGTGCACATGGGGAGAATGGAGCAAGCATTGATGTGCTTTGCAGCCCAGAGAGAAGAATTTGCCTCCTGTCTTAAATATTTGTAAAACTATGAAGGGAAAACATCTCCTGCTGAACTAAATCCTAGATGCTCCTTCAGCAAAACTTGCTAAAATTAAGTAAATAACTCAAAACAAGACTTGGCTTAAATGATGCCTTTCTGCAGTTGCTGTTCTAACACCTAATACCTTGATCAACTTTGTTGCCTTACTTTTACTGTTGGTAAAAAAAAAAAAAAACAAACCTGCCCTTGCTTCTAAATGCAGTTCTGCTTTGAAAAGTGACTAAAAATGGCATGCAGACTCCATTTTTATTCTGTGCCAGCTACTTCCTTATCATATGTGCTCAGTTAGTAAGTAAGGAAACCTTCCCTCCTATATGGCAGCCCTGCAAATTTCAGGTGGAACCTACTGGTCAACCTGCATTTTTTCTTCTCATGTAGGATGACTGAAAACCAGGAATCCTGCAAGCAAAAGGAACCCCTCAATTACACGTGTGCAATTCTGTAGTCTCCTATGGCTTTGCAGGAGGTTTAAATGACTGGAAACGATTCTGTGGTGATAAACAGGAGAGAACAGAAACCAGCTCAGTGTTCTTTATGCTGGATCTGCTGTGCTAACAGGAGTAAAAAGCAGGGAACAGATTTTAATTATTAAGTGACCAGATAGAAAATATATTACTCTATTTTAAGAAAAAAGGTGCCACCTGAAATTCCATGTTTTCATGAATCTCCATCTCATACATTTGGCATTCAAGCAGACAAGGAAAATAAAATGCTTTTTGTTTTTCTTGGACATGTATTCATGTGTTAGGAAGAGAATGTATAGTCCTCCAAAATTATCTGAATTATTTTGCATACAAGACAAAATATCATTTATGAGAACTCCTCTTTGCGAAGTGCAGCGGGTCAGAAGAACCCTGCGTGTACATTTTGCTTTATGGGAATAATAACCCACTATGTGCATTTTATTATTTATTAATTAATCTTTGCAGCTTTAGCAATCAAGCATGAACATCTTCTAGTCTTTTGAAATCTTTGTAGCCTGAAAGACCACAGTTGAAGTTTATCTAATATATCAGAGAAATACTTAAGATAGCAAATAGTGGGAAAAAGTTTTCCCAGTTCAGAGTTTTGATCCTGCAATCCCAGTGCAGACTAAACTGAACTGTATAACACATAATTTCCAGTCATGTAAATACTGATCAGCTGGGGCTTTGCTTGGATGAAATTGTTCTATTCTGATTTTTTCTTCCAGTTGTGTGTAATACTGGAGCCAATGCAGGAACTGATGTCAAGACATAAAACTTACAATCTAAGTCCTCGAGACTGCTTGAAGACTTGCTTATTTCAAAAATGGCAGAGAATGGTGGCCCCACCAGGTATGTTTCATTTCCAGTATTCCACTTATTTTATAGTAAAAGTAATGGAGAAACAATAGAAAAATTTACTTCTAAAGGAAAGTAATTAGCACTGCTCCAAAAGCAAGCCTGAAAATTATTCTGATGTTTTATGATTTGTCTGACACAGCTGATTTATAGATGTGCACATTCAGATGGTTTCACTATGACTAGGATATAATTTAGTACAAAAAATGTGTAGATGGAATGCAAAATGCCTACTGGCTCTATTAGAATTCATCGTTTATGTAATCCAGCTTCCTGCTGTGACTCTGAAATTACAGCTACAATTCATAATTAATTGTCTTTTAGACTAATATAAAGTTATTTACAGACCTGAACCTAATCTCTTTCCTCTTACACCTCGAAATAATAATTGTCTCTTTTCTCAGATTATAAAGGTTTGTATATCTAAGACTATTCGCATGGGTGCCCAGGTCAAATTTTGAGAAGTACAATTGCCCCTCTGTTCTTTGACAGTTTAAGCAAAGCTGTGTAATTGTCCTGGTTTGGTCTGAGTTTTGAAGGCTTGCAGGGAAATGGCATTCAGCAGTGCTCCCTTGGGAGAAGCAGTTTTAAAGGTGAGGCCACAATCAGAGGCACAAGGAACTCAATTGGTGGTTGCTTGTGTGCCCACATGGACGGCAGCAGTAGGGTAGAAAGCTCCTTTAGCCTTTGTCTCTGGCTGGGTCAGGTGAGGCTGTACCTTACATCAGAATAAGACCTGGATTTTTGTTTAGCACTGCTGCTTGCTGTGTGACCTTCAGGAAGTTACACAGTCACTTTGAGCATCATGATAGCTAGCATGATGCTCCCACTGGTAAAATGCTTTCAAATATCTTTATAGATAATTCTGGGACAATAAGCTTTGGTAACCATTATATAAAATTGAAAGCAGATGCCATTGGTGTGGGTCCAAATATCATTCCACAGTTTGTATGTTAAAGCTACTACTACCACTATCACCACTACCATTAAACTTAGAAACTTAAAACTACATCAAAAAATATTTCAGCACTTCTGCTTATGGATCATTTTAGTTCATGCTTTACAGTATCTGCCATTTGCTTTCCTTCTTATCGTTTTATTGCAGCAGAACCCACAAGACAACCGACAACCAAACGGAGAAAAAGGAAAAACTCTACCAGCAGCACTTCCAACAGTAGTGCTGGGAACAATGCAAATAGTACCAACAGCAAGAAAAAGTCAGCTGCTGCAAACCTGAGTCTATCAAGTCAGGTACCTGTAAGTCTCGCTTTCCTTTTAGGCCTGAATCACTTACGGTGCTTTAATTCTTTCCTTACATTGTAAAAAAAGGTGCATTCTTGAGCCAAAACTATCACAAGCAAAAGGCAATCTTGCACAGTGTGCTGTGGAAGCTGGGGAGTTAGAGGAGAGATGTGAAGAAACTGTTCTGCAGTGCAGCTTTAACAAGGGACCCTCAAACACAGGTGTCCTGAGGATCAGATGTGATTTCTTAAAGGCCTGGGCCAGTTCCCCTGCTTGTCAATGGGAGTCCTTCCACTAGTGGTAAGACTCAGATTAGCACTTGTGTTTTTAGACATAGCATGAGCCTTGCAGACTTCCATCTGTCAAGTGCTAAGTGAGGATGCGTCCCTGTGGTGCAGGACAGCCGTACCTGAGGAAGCTGCTGGTCTCTCTATGTTAATTCCTTGCCTCTAATTGGTGCCAGGTTCAGGAACAGGTGCTGAACAGGAACAGGTTATGAATTAACTTACCTGCAGGGGTTATCTCCTTTTCCAACCATTCCACTTGCAGAGGGCAGATCCCCTGGAATGTGGCTCAGTTTATCCACCCTGCTAGCTCTAACTTGACATCCTAATCTTAAAGGGAGGCATCAAGTCATTTCCAGAGTAGCAACTGTACCAGCACTAATAGTGTCACATTACTACCTTAGTCACAATATAGGGGTAATCAGACCCCAAATTGTGACAAAGTGTGCCTTAGTCAATAAGGAGATAGCTTATGCATTTTAAAGCTTGGGAAATTAATTTGATATTATAGGAAACATAAAGTCATCTCCTTGTAATAACATGCAGGGATTTTTATTGGATTTCTGATCAGCAGATAGGAAAGGGCTAGGTCTCCTCTGAAACCTGACAAAGAATAGAGGCCCTTTGTTAGCACAAAGCAGACACTTCCTATGAAGCTTGAATACTCAGATAGAAAAAGAGGAGTAGACTAACACCAGTGAAATGAATATTTTTGTTTAGCAACTGATTCAGCAATCCACTAGTTTACAGAAGCTTTGGGCTTCAGTACATTAAACTCATATTTCCTCCTTGTCATATTAAAATTTTCACATGACTCTCGTCCCCAGAGTCAGATTCTTTCCCTAATATAGGCATCTCTGTGTTTTTCTGGCAGCAGAAAACAGTCAAAAGCCAGTTGCCTGATCCCCTAGTGACAGGGACCACTCTGACTCACTGACAGTGTCTGCCATAAAACCCTTTGGATCAATATTCAAACATATTTAAGAAAAAAACAGCAATTAAGTGCAAAGCTGAACAACCAGCTAGTTCCCTGCTGTCTCCCACATTTAAAAGACAGTAAAATCACTTTATCTCAGCTACTCCCTGCTCTGAGTTCAGTTCAGTAAGACCAGAATCTGACCCCCTGCCACTCTTCATCCTGCCCCTCCCTAGAGAGACAGCTTTTGTTGGCTTCAGTGTTAGTCATGTGTATTTGTACATTTGAGTATAATTGAGCCCTCTGATAGTTACCTCTCACTCCCACTGGTATTGAAGCTGACTTCAGGTACTAAAAGGCTACTCCTGACAGATAAAGTAGTCAAGGCTGCTCTTCCCAATGGAGATGATAGTAGAGCATCTGAGACTTACTGGTGAAGTTTATCATGGTATCAGGGATGGATTTTTAGCCTTCATTTACTTTCAGGATGTTGCGTAGTCAGTGTTTTTCAATAGTCTTTGCTTTCTGTACCAGAGTAGCAAAATGGTCCAAGCTTTTTTGTATGGAGGATCAGGTTCCATTTTTAGGACACTTCTCCTTTCCATCTGCAAAGTGGAAAATGCTTAGCTGTTTGATTTGACATACTAGCAGCTCTTCCCATCTTCCCCACAGCAAAGATAGCAAACCAGATGGAATTGATGGTTGGGCCACCCTGTAGAGTAGATAGAACTCAAAATAATTTTAGCAGTGGGATATTTTGGTGTAAAACTATTCAATGCTTTTCAGTTTAATAGAGAGCTGTTACCACATTTCTTCAAAATTATGCATTCTTTGAAGTGGACCTTATTGCAGGCATACCACTGCTTCCTGAAGTTAGCTGTAGGTAGCTTAACTTGCTTTCTCTTTGCCATAACTATACCTTAACGTCTATAATTTAGTAGTTAATGTCTGGTTTCCCTTATATGCAATAGAAGACAGATCCTTGAACACAATTCGGCATTTTTCAACTCATTAAAAGCTTCCTTTGGCCATACAGCTTTCTGTGAATGGGACTTTCCTACTCAGTAAAAAAAAAAAACAAAACCTACTTAAGTCATTAATTTTCAGTGTTAAAAGCATTTCCCCCCTCATTAGAGAAGAGGAATGGAACCACTGCATCTTCTATCCAGACGACTCACATAACCAGACCTAGTTTCAGTTCAGTTTTTCTCATCCTTCTTTCTGAAGAACCCTGACAATGAGCTCATGTCCCCATCAAACCTGGATTAATATGAAGTCCTATACTCCAGCTTTCTCTTTTTCTCCAATGATTTCTTCTCAGTCAGCAAAGTCAGTCTCCCCACCATAATCACATCTAATTCCTAATTTCCTGTCACTTTTACACTTTTGTGTTGTTTTCTTTCTGATAGTAAAATAATCCTGGTTAGACAATGTTTTCTTAGCCTCTATTCTATGTAAAGTTTCTTGGTTTAGGCCATTAGTCATTATTCAGTTTTGCTCCTACAGTAATGCTGTGTACACTGGCAAATGTGTGAGCTTCCTGTACACCTCATCCACACTTCTCACTCACACCATTAACTTTGGTTTCTATTACAAAGTCTTCATGCCTGGAGAGGCAAATGGCATGTTCAGGATAGTGTCCAGAAAACAGCTGAAGTGCCAGCTATGGGAGAGATTCACAGAGTTTTGTCATTTTCCTCACAGCCTCTTCCAGCTCTTCAGATAAATACATTGGGCTGAGCAAACCTTGATTAATGACAGGGAATGGTACTTGTCACATAGATGTTCTTCCAGAAGGAGGAGGAGGATGTGCCATTTCCTCTACCTGCATTATTTTCTGATCAGTTCTTCAGTCAAGGACAGTGCTGACAATACAGAGCCAAGCCCAGAAAGTGAAATGATGTGGTTGTATTTCCATGCATGGGTCAGGTTGGCACTGCACCCTGAAGCTCAGTTGCTGAAGCCTAAACAATCAGTATCATTTGTGCTCTTTGTGTGGCTTTAAAATTATTAGTACTTTCACAGCACTGACACATTCTGATACATCTCTAATAACACAGTCTTTAAAAGCGTCTTAAGGGTCTCTGCCAGTGGGTAGCTATGCATCTTCCCTCTCATCAGCAATTTGAAAAGGTTCAGTCTTAGTCCATCCTCTTATCTCTAACTATTGTTTATACTTTCTCAACTGTGGTAAATAAAATGCAAAGTTTTGCCCTTTTGACAATCACTTGCACTCTATTGAAGCCATTTTGCCTTATGATGGTGGGAAAAATACTGCTTTCTGTGATTCTGTTAGTTCTCAACCTACTGATTGCAGACCTTCAGTATCTCTTCCCAACATGACTCTTCTGGCCCACGTCCCTTGTTTAATACCTTTGCTACGCATTCCATATTTCCTATGTATTTCCTACATTCTTAAAACAACTGTAGTTAGCCAGTGTGCTGGCCATTGCACCACACAACCCATGCCTAGGTTGGCCCATTGCTTGTCCAGTGATGCTTTTGACCCGAGTCCTGTAGGTGCTGGGGCAACACACTGTAGGGTGCTGGAAGTAGAACCAAGTGCTGCTAAAGTCACTCCAATAGCACAGATACAGGAGCATTTTTCTCACCAGAAGATTTCTTCTGTCAGGCTCTCGTGGGTGCAGGGTCAGTGCAGCCAGTGCTTCCCACAAATGCATTGGCTGGTTTTAGTGCATAAAGAAAACTGACAGAACAGGGACTGAGAAGCTGAAGTCCACTCAGCTGTCAGTCTCAGCAGATGCCAGTAATTTAAACTGCTCTTGGATTTGTTCATGTTCTCAGTCATATCTGATCTTTGGAAGAAACATTAGCCCATTGGGCAGAAACTGGAGTTACCAATTTCCTCTTTCATCTAAACAAAGATGGGCAAGACGTCTTCTGCAAGGTTCATAGAAAACCTGCCTTTCTAATGTCAGTGTTCCTATGATTCAAAGAAATTAGTTATCTAATTTGGGTGTGTCATTGCCTTATCACTTCCACAGCACTAATAATTTCCTCTGATATTTAAAGCTAGCTGCAGTGTTTTTCCAAGTCTTTGCTTTTAAGCCTCTTTACCGGCTGAAATCATATTCCTCAACATTTTTCATATTCTTCTGTTTCAAATAAAACTTCCTTGCAAGCCCAGGCCCTTGTAGTCTAGAACAGTGACTTGTTCTCTGTGATCTGTGGGTTACAGGTACATGCAAGATCATCAGAAGGGGTCCATACAGCCATCATCACTTAATATCACCTTCTGTTAAGCTTAAGAACAACATGACACATTGATCCATTTTTATATACTTGAAATTTGACAGCAATACACAACTCTCACAAACTCTAAGAACTATTGCTCCAGGTTGCTCCCAGTCACCATCACAGAAATTAATAGGTGGATTTTGCTTTCATTTACTAATGAAGATCCTGTTGAGAGTAATACTGTAACCAAGAATCCAGTGAAATATCATTTGTGTTGGAAAGAATAAAGCATCACTACATGCCACTAAGTAAATCAAACATCCAGAGTCTTAATTAGAACCTCCTTGCACTCTTGAAGCAAGTTGCATACCTCAGTAACCTCTCCTTCTCTTTGTAGTTCTCTGTAAGCTCCTCAGAATCCAAATCCATAAATAAACCTGCTAGTGTGGAAGGGAGCAATGCAATCTCTTATGTGTTTCAGGAACAGAGGGTAGGTTTAGGTGGTTTGTAATGGATGTTGTAGAACCAGAGCTACAGTTCCAAGGCCAGAGATTAGTGTCAGAAATTATGCCATGTCTCAGAACTGTGCAATTCAGAATCTAAGATTTAGTCGTACGGAGATGAGAGAGAATAAATTGGTTTCCAGTTTTTGCGCTTAAGGAAAAATATTCCAAACAAGACAAGAATGTCAAGTTAACAGGGAGGATTATGATGAAATGTGAAAGATTTCCTCTAGAAAGTGTTTACTCTGAAACCTAATTAAAATGTCAGTTCTGTTTCTATAGATCATTTCAACACCAATGTCAGTCTGATGCTTTTGTAGTAGAAGCAATGGCCATGATGGGTGCGGGCAGCAGTGAGGTTCTCAGTCATTAGTAGTTTTTGTGGTAAGGAGCTAAGAAGTCAATTATTAAAATGATCACCACTAGCACAATTTCATAAGAAGGAAAGCAGGAGGAAGTACCCTTCTTCTTTTGACTTAGCACTAAGAGGGACGTTAGCTGCTAAAACTAGTGCAACTTTCAGTCCTTGGAGTGTGAGACATGCTTGAACAATATATTTGATAGTGTTAGGCATTTTTAATTATCTCAGGCTTGTGAAGCACTGCTCATCTACTTCTGGGGACCATGACACGTGAGCTAGGGTCTAATCACTGTCGTACACTGAGCAGGGCTATGGATTAACAGTAGCACAGACGGCAGGCATAGGGATGGGGAATTTTACATGGCCCACCAGACGTTTTTACCTCCAGTCTTTAGTAAGACATTGTTTAGGTACAGGATGATCCCAAGTTAAAATGTTTAGTTACACAACTGGGCAGAGCAGAGCTTAACTCTGAGTCTTGGTATAAAAAGAGATGAAGCCTGAGAAGTGACCGGTCTGTTAAACAGAAGTGCTTTTATTCGAGCTGTGTACGAAGTGATCTCTGTGTACAGTTTTTATGCATCAATTTAAATTTGGATGGCAACTAGGGTTATTTCAGGATGAAAGGTATGATATACATGCAAGCTGCTTTTGTGGTTATATTATAAAATAATACATTTCTATCACATAATGTAAAACAACCACTGCTTTATTTATAGTGCTTCACTGCAACCATATTTTACTATCATGAGACATTCCTTGACCAAAAATGTTGTTTCTAATCACAGAGTAAATTAATAAGATTGAGTGACTACAGTCTAAATCTTTTTTAAACTAATCTAGTCAAATATGTGCTACCATAACTAGGCCATAGCAGTGTGTGCTGCCGTGCAAGAGACTAGGGTTTAATTCTTGGATTCTGCTTCTCACTCCATGAGCAGGAGCTAGGAGCACTCCAGAGCTGCAGCCTCAACCCTGGGAGGGATGGAGCCTTGTGTCATTCAACAGCAGTGACCCCCACTGGCCAATTTAAGGAGAAGCATTGAGGGGCTCTAAAAGGAGTCACTTCCAGTCCTCCTCAGAGGTTGGTGGTCATTGCACGGGATCTAGTGAGTGGAGGTTCAATGGGGTGCACTCGGTGGGGTCTTCAGCTTTCAGTCTGAGGAGCAGAATCTTCTCTGGGGAGGAAACAGCATGTGCACTTCCTGAGACACTATTTTTGCCTGACATAAGTGGCAAGATTGTCAAAATTTTTTTTTTTTAATGTCCTGTAACTAATGCTGTGATATCTATATTTTAAATAGAATGAGGGAAAACTCCACTAACCTCAATATAATTGTAGCTTAATTCTCAGAGAGAGACTCAATAGCATGAAGGGAAATACCAGTGCAAACTGTCCTCTCAGTGGGTGTCATTATACTAAAGGAATAACATTTGCAAAGAATCTGAGAAATTAGAGATGGAAATTCTTAAAAGGTGATTGAACATCTCCCCACTGATGCACAAATGTTTCCTACCACAGACTGAGATTTTTCCCAGCCCAGCGCTAGGTGACCTGAGGAGCAAAGTTAGCACTGTTCCAGTGGGGTCGTTAATCCTCAGTCTGCCATTGTCAGTAACAGGAATTTTGTCTCAGCAGTGGGGATTACATTTTTGTTCACTTAATGTCATCTTAGTACCCTAGTTTACATCTCCTTAGATGGGCCTAAAATGATCATCTTCCTTTCAGCAATTGCAGTTGTTAAGCATATTTACCCCTCCCAATCATTTGGTGGATGTAATACATATTCAATTCTTTCATGTGGCCCCCCCAGCCAGCTGTTCTAGCCCCATAGAGATTTCTCTAAGTCTCCTCCAAGTTGCTGACCTCTTGCTGGTGTGGCAACAGGGAGAACTTGAGGCCTGTACTCAAGAACATTGAAGTAAAAGGAACTGTTGCCCCCCTGGTCTGTGATTCTGTGTTTCAGCCACTGTGATCCTTTTTGCTTGCCATATCACACTGCACACCTCAAACCCAACCTGCTGTCCTCTGCCAGGTCTCTCTTGTCATTAATGCTCTTGCAACACAATGGGTCAGGTCTGGTTCAGCAGTGCACATTATATATTGTCTGTTGTTTAGAGGGATGGAATAAATTAGAATAAACTTTTGCTTAAGAACACTTTTGTCTTTAAAACTTCTGTGTCTCAAAGCCGTGTGTGAGTTTTATTTAACCAAATATTTTATGGATATATGGAGTTACAAAATATAGACAAAGTGAAGAAGAAATCATGTAACAGTTTCCATATACTCAAATTTTTTTTATGTAGCACAGGCTGAAAATGTGATACAAATATTCTTCTCTAGCATGCCAGCCTTTGCTGAGGGATATCAAAAAGTAGTATAAACACTTACAGGCAATAATTTGTGTTGTTTTGTGGTGAAGGAAGTACACATCTGATTAAAAAGAAACCTTATTAAATACAAACATGTGTCTTCTGTTTGCTTTTCACAAATGCTTTTACATTCAAAAGGAGGAACAGATCCTTTAAAATATGAATCTGTTGTTCGCTAGGATTCTTGAAAGGGCTTGTTAAATCAGCAGGAATGAAGGTAGACATCTGGAATTACTGCACTTTTACCAAGCACTAGCTGATGCCCTGACACCTGAGCTGCATGAAAAGATGCATCCCACATATTTCTTTAGCAGTTAGCACAGCAGCCTGATTCTTCATTGAACAGAGAGAACAAGAGAGCTCTCTGGCTTTGCACCTTTGCTTTCCAATCTCAAGTTTGCACCTTTCTATCCCATGCTGCTTGGGTTTTTTGCAGCAAATTTGTGATGCACTGAAGTAAAGTAGGCGGTTTACTTGTTTTCATGGAAGGACAATTTGTACTTAAAGCAGTGATTAGATGAATTCTGTCTTTCTTGCATGCTTTAGTTTCTGATGACTACTAGCTTCATCAGTGTAATTATAATTAGCACTCTTCATCTTGCTTTTACGGTACCAGCTGGACAGATTGGTCCTCTTACTGCACAGATTGGCGGCAGGGTTGCCTACATGGAGTTAGGTGACAGGCACCATGAAATAACAGATGGTAAATTCAGGGCTTGTTGGCAATCAGCAGGTTTTTGCTAATGACTTAATTAGCTATGCAAATTGTCAAATCAGTGTGAACATTGTTTTTATCGAAAACTTTACCTAAATTAATTACCATAATTAAGTAGCAGAATGTCAAGTATATTGGATGCATAAAAGGGCTTGGCTGGCTATGGATTAGAGAGTTACCATCTTTATTAGAGTGTTGTGCTCCACGTTTGAGAAGTATGAGGATAAGAAATGCATTTTCTTTTAAACTACTTCTAAAATACATATATTGCCAAGTTCCAACTGAGATGCACCCCAGTGCCTTTCCAAAGAAAATGGCTCAGGAAAGAATTACTGGATAAAGGCTAAACATTTCGAGGAGGAGTTTAATGTCAGTTTCATAGCCTGCTTATTTGCTTAAAATCAGGCACACTTTTCAGTCTACCTGCTTTTCAGTTCTGGGGTTTCTGAGATCCAGAGCCATGAGCATGCAGCTAGAGAGATGTGTTATAGCTTTTCATTTAAATCAGAAATAAAGTGTAAGCCTGTCTCCTGGTTCCTACTATGTGGGAACTTTTAACTCTATTGTTCAAATGTCACAAAGTTAAGAGATGCAAATTCTCTAACATAAATTTTTTAAGTTGATTTTTTCTCTCTCAAGGTTTCCATATAACAAATATTGGGTGCTGTTCACAGGATGTGATGGTGGTAGGAGAACCAACTCTGATGGGAGGCGAATTTGGGGATGAAGACGAAAGGCTTATCACTAGATTAGAGAATACACAGTATGATGCAGCAAATGGCATGGATGATGAAGAAGATTTCAACAATTCACCTGCACTGGGAAATAACAGCCCGTGGAACAGCAAACCTCCTGCTAACCAGGAGACTAAATCTGAAAACCCCACACCCCAAGCTTCCCAATAGGTTATCCTGCAGCCCTGCCCATTGCAATGTATGTCAGTGGGTTATTAATTACTGTTTCGCAGCATTCTTCAAAATAAAATTTAAAAGAAGCAAAACACCTTTCAAATAATACAGTATCTATTTCTAAACTAAAGCTATCCAGTTTTTTTCATTAGGGAAAATTCTTGTATAAGCTTCCATATACATACCTTGGAAGCATTCTCATACAACATGATACTGGCACTGACCTCGATTAAAATAATTTAAAATTATACAGCATATCATGGCAAATTTCTGACAGTGCATTTTATTGGAGGGGGTTGTTTTTTTCCTCATCAAACAATGGCCATATTTTAACAAGTCATCAGTGCTCAGGATCTCATTAACGTAACTATGTAAAACTTTTTACAATTGTAATATATTTTCTGCTTTTCAACTTGCACCTGAAATTTCTTGTTTCAGAAGAAGATCAGCTTTTACGGAAAAGTAATTTAAAGTAAGTTTTGTTCTTTCTTTAACTTTTCTTCCATCAGATAATCATTTAAAGGATCCAGCATTTTTAATTTACATTTAGCTGATGCCAGTAGATACTCTATCCATCATTTAATAAAAATACTGAAACAAGAAATGTCTTTTTTTCATCGAAGACATGAAAAATATTTTTATGTGGAAAAAGACACCCAGTCCTATGAGAGTTTATGCTTTGTAAAATTGCTGTCGATCCAGATATTTTAAAGCCATGTAATCCATTAACTTTGTGGGCAGCTTAATAAATCTAAAACTTTTGTGTTTTTATTATTGTATCTGAGTTGGCTTTGTTGTTATTTCTTTTCATAGTATATTTCTTGTATAATATTTTTGTAAAGCCCTCATTTTTTGTTTTACTTTTTTTTTTTTTAATTCTGGTGTATTTATGTGAAACTTTATAAAAGAAACTAATTTTTTTCATTTACATATTAATATGTTCAATTCATTATGTAAAGACACAGTGAGTCAGTGTGTTATATAATACAACTGTATTTTATGTATGCTTTGCCAATAAGTGTGCCAATAAACTGTGTTAACAAATGTGGTCTTATACAGTGCATTTACAGTTCCTTGCATGCAAAACACACACGCCCATGTGCAGGATCACACACCAGGAATTTTTGGAAATGGTGTTTCACTGAATTGCAGTCTTTTTCCAGCAAAAGGGAAAGTCTATAGTTGGGTGTGAATTACTTACAGCTCGGTTTGGTTAGGTGCTCTTTTTTTAACAATAACAATGTGCAACATGAGGGGCGGGTTACAGCAGAAAAAGCCAAGTGTGAGGGAGTGCAGGGCATCCAGCCAGCACACCTCCATCCTGAATTTTGCATCCCTCGTCTTCCAGGCTGGGGCTTATCAAAACAGGGATTTCCACTCTGCTGAATCCTGTCTGATAGTTTTATGATGAGTCCCTCAACTGGGGCTGAGAGGATTTTGAAAATCCTCCCTCTTTCTTCCCTTTGCTATCGTATCCATTGTTCACGGAAGCAAGCGAAGTCCCTGGAGAGGTGGAGCCACTCTGAGCAGAGCCCAGCTTGGCAATGCCCTCGGCTGAGCCGGGAGGCACAGAGGCACAGAGGCACAGAGGCACAGAGGCACTCACCTCGTCCCAGGGCAGCTGGGAAGCCCTGCAAGGTGCACCCTGCGAATGGCAAACACAGGCAGAACTGCCGACACAGGGATGCTGCATCTACACAGTCCTGCCTTTTGTTCAGGGGAGTGATGTTTTGCTCTTGCCTGTAACTGTATTTTTAATATTATTGGCATTAGAAAAAGAACGGAAGAACTTCTGGGGTTTTTCTGAGGGGCTGTGTGTATACCCAGAAGCCAGTTTAGGGAAATATTTCTCCCAAGCATATATAGCTATTTTTTAATCATGCTTTTGCTGGATGTGATTCCACCAAAAAGTTTTGAAATTACCACTGCATAAGGAATACAGGGCAAAGCACCCTCTGTGGCCACTTGGTTCTTAGGGAGAGACAGCTCTCTCCCTGCCCCAGGAACCAGCCTCAGCCCCTGACATGGGTCCGTGCTCCTGCAAGCAAAATCCTTGTTCGATGAATTTTTGGCACCTATGGTACACCTCGCAGGAAGATAGCCTAAAAGAAGTTCCAGACTCTAGAGCACAAAGGATACCAACTGTAGGGTAGAATTTAAAGCTAACTAAATAAGAAACATGGATATCAATGCTGCTCCTTTGTGACACTTGTAGAATGTAGGAATCTGTAGGTCTATCATTCAGTGAGTATATCAACCCTGATTTTTCCATGTAAATAATTAAATTCACAATGTATTCCATTAGGGGATCTCTGGCTTCTATATAACTGCTATAACATTACAATTATACACTGCAATTCTAACGTTCAAAAACACTAATCATTCATATTACATGTCCATGAGCACACTCTAAAAGGCATTCTTTATTATTAATCTTTCAAGATTGGCACTACTGTTTCAATTTTTAAAAGATTTACGATGTCATATCACTCCTGTTGTTTCAGTAAATAAACATAGGAATGCTTGAAAAATGGGTAACAGATTCCTTGAAGTCCTGTCCTTGAATTAATTTGGAAGGACACTTTCTCCATATCTCCTCAAAAACCTCATCTACGAGCTATCAATCCACCCTGTTGCGGTTAGGGTGAATAACAGACAGAGCTGGCTGATTTTATTTATTCACTTATTTATTCATAAAAGAAATGTCCAAAATAGGCCAGCTCAAGGAATCAGGTTGAGATGTACAGCTGCTGGACATGAAGTCTCCTGACTGCTATTTCCTTTGTCCCCTGGGCTGCTGCATGGACTGTTCTTACCATGCTTCAAATGACATGGTAAACTCATCAAGACAGAGCCTGTGATCCCGTTTCTGATCCCATGTCCTCATGTCCTGTCCTCAGGAACACTCCACACAGGTAGAGGATTAAAGTACAGTGATCACATGAACTAATGGGTTTTATGGCTTTTGGTTGGGCATTGCAACTAAATGACACTGTGGCTCCTGTGTGCTCCATCACAGAGCAGTGGTAAAGGTGAATAAACACCACAGGTATAATCTCTTAGAGGTATATTCACAGATCTGTGAGAGCTGAGGTTGCAGCCTGAAGAGTGAAAGCTTGAAACCAACAATTAATTTTACTGTAATCTAATCTCAACACCTACCAGAACATTGTATCTCTCTTAGAATTTGGAAGGAAATAATGTTGTTGACACTTCCCTCTGGGGAGCCCTGCAGCTATTAAAAGGAGGAAGGAAACTTATCTCATGATATTGAAATACTTTCAAAGAGAAAGCTCTTGTTTGTTTTAGCTAAATGGAGGGAAATACTGGCCCTGAGAAGTGCCCTCACAAATCAGAGGGAGGAAATTCCAGGAGTTTCCTTGGAAAAGCAGAATCATATAATTAGTAAAGGGACTGAATATGAACACTGATAACCAAGCTGGTTGCTGTTACAAAGGACTTAAACCATGCAAGAGTCATAAGCACTGGTGCATTTTCGTTGTTCTTCGAATTGCTTTGTTTGGGGATTATTATTTTGGGGGGCCTTTGTTCAGCAAAGTCCACTTCTGAGAGAACTTCCAACTCACATGAGTCACCATCTGGTCTTGCTGCCCCTCGTGAAAACACTTCAGTTCTTAAAGCTCCTTCTTTCCCTCTTTCCACAGCAGGTGAAAATAAGCAGTATATGCAGCTTTGTAGTCTTTTCAGAAAGGTGTTTTTGGGTTTCAGCATCTGTGCATTGATACATATGAATGTAATAATGTGGTAGGATAATTCACTTTGGAAGGCACCTTGGGAGGTATAACTGGTGTTTGCATGCTTGCAGCATCACAGGCCTTTGGGAAAGTTGTAAGTGACTCCTTTTTAACCTTGGTCCTGGAGAAGATACTGCTCTCATGCATTTGGGAAGTGTAACCAACTTGTGTCCTTGGGGAACAGAGCAAAAAGTGGCCCCTGCCAGAGAGCTGCAAAGGATGATGACTCTGAAAGTGTGCAGAAAGACAGGGATCAGAGAGGGAGGAAACTACCAAAAGGAAAGGCAAAACATGGAACATCACTGAGTGTCCTCTAACACCAGGGAGGGGAGAGGCTCCTTACCCAGCCATTGCTGCAAAACACCATTAAAGGAGTCTAAATGATAGAACAGACTAAATTTTGCAATTTCACGGCCTCCATGAAAATCCCATTTTAGCAAAGACAGGATGAAAGAGAAAACATGAATGATTGATACTGAAGGAAACCCAGTTTGTGTCTAATATATCCTGGAGAAACTGCTAATGGAAATTGAATAGTCCTGAAAATATTTCCTGAGACTGCAACTCTGATCAAGTAGCCCTACGGTGATATATTGCATGTCCAAATTAAAGCTGCCCTGGGGCACATGTAACCCCAGCAGCTGGTTTTATTGTGGAGGACTGGATGATTTGTATGTTTTTTCTAGCTTTTTGACAGCATATTTTTATACAAGGCTAAGGTCTGAATCTTCTACTATGTAAGAGGAGCTACTGAATATTTAACATCCCATAGAACTGATGTTACTCCAACATATCATTATGTTCTATTAGGAAGCCTGGTGGTACCCCAGCATTTCAGAATGGCAGATGGTACCTTTAGATAGAAAGTCACTCATGGAAGTCTCTAAATTTATGGACCATACTGTTACTTTTCATGGGAAAATATGAATTTCCACTGAATGTTCACAGTATTAAACTCTATTCTAATTTGCCATGTCATTTTGACAGCAGCTAGCATCAGTTCTTTCAAAGGGAGAGGCTTTATTGGGAACGGCAATTGAGCAACCTAACTGTAAAAGCATTTCTTCCATGACCCTGTGGATCACTTCATAAATAAAAAAACTTTATCCCTCACATCAAGAAATAATTTTAATGGGTCCATGGGCAGTCTTAATTCATGAGCACATTTTAAAACAGCATTACGCACTAAAGATGACATTAGAAAATAATACACTTGTGCACACAGAATCAAAAATGTTATAAAAAGCATCCAGCCACAACAGTGCATAAAAACTCTAGTTCCCCAAGAAGTTCCCAGTTGTGTTTCCATGGATTTCACAGGGAGCTAGAAGAGATTGGTAAGCTTCAGTTTGGATAAGATACTAAATCCATCCCTGATAATTCAGGTTACTGCACATTAGCAAGAGAATGTGCTTCAGCTAAATAGATAAATGCCCACCCAATGTGCCTCCATGACTGTTGGATACCCAACTCCATGATTCTTTAGGTCAGTGCTCATAGCTGAAGTCCAAATTTTTTCTATGGGTGGTTTTGGAGATTTTCTGAGAGTGGAGATTTTTAATTTGGGAATTTTTCTTGTCTTTTTTTTTTTTTTTTTCCTATTTGTACAATGCCCCGTGATAGAAACACTTTTCAGGTGTCCAATATCTTACCAGCTGGAAGGTGACATGCAGAGCACTTGTTAGATGTGTGTGTAGCAGTACTTTATGTCATGCTAAAAGAAATTCTGCCTGATCTCTGGAGATCCTCTAGTTGTGTATCACCCCAGTTAAATTAATAGCTCTGCCTCAACAGCTCTGAATTCATCTGAGAGATGTTATGTATAATTCTGTATTGAACAGCTATAATGTATAAGGTTAGCATCTCCTTTGTAAGTGCATTAGAGACATTTTAGCAAATGCTTGATATGAAGCAGGCATTTAACACTCCTTACCACATTCAACTGCAACTCTCATTTCATCACATGAAGTTTCATCCTCCCTGAGTGATCTCTTGGGGGGTCTGAGCACTGAAAAAGCTTTTGAGAACTTGTATTTGGTGCTTTCAGATGCTGAGGGGTTTTTTTCCATTTTATTTTCTTCCATCACTCTTTGATAGCTTATGAAAATTTGTTTGTCATTTTGCACAAAGTTTTTAACTTTCCATCTTCTTCTAGCCATGTGTAAAACAGAACACAGGACTTGTGTGTGCTCCACACAGACAAACTCTTCAAAACCAAGGTGGGTTGCTCTCGGCTTGCCAAGAGAGCTCAAATTCAGCAGACAGAAGGTGTGAAATTCAGGAACTGTGATCAATACTGGGGCTCGTGTCTGTCTTTGACTACAAACTCCAATCTGAAAGGGAATTTTCAGCTGTTTTCTTTGAAATCTCCCCTCCAGGTTAAACTCATGTTCCAAAGGGTGATAACGAAGGGTGAACAACTGAGACAGCTATCTTTTTATTCGGGTTTGTCAGCAGCTCCCTGTCAGTATCCCTGCTTAGAACACCAGCTCCTCCAATGTGAATCAGGTGGGAAGTGCTGCAGGAGCTGGGCTTATTGCTAAGGTGTCCCTGGGCAACAATCAAGAACCTTTACTGTGGTTCCTGAGCTCTGTAGGAGTAATGCAATTCCATTTTTGCATATCGCAGCTATCTCCTGTGCTGGCCTTTGTGTCAGCTGGGATGAGGAGTTTCAACTTGGCTTTGTTTAGCAAACTTCCAAGTTTTGCTGCTATTTCAGCCTGAGAGCTCAAAAAAATATAGCCTGTATCAGCCTTCTTTCTCCCAGAAAATGTATTAGTTTTAAATATACCCCCTTTTTTTAAAAATCAGAACTTCCTTGAGAAGGGCCGAAGTCACAAATTTCACGCAGCAGGATTTGGCTTTCCTGTAGATGCCAGCTGCATTCCTGAGAGAGAGGGAAAAAATACTAATGGCCAGTTTGTAATGAGGGGCTGAACAGTGGCACTCTGCAGGGAGGCAACGTTTTTGAGCTCAAGACCACATGTAATAGTGGGATATGGGCTTTTAAAATGGAAAGAGAGTTGTCAAGTCCTGTGATTTTGCTGTGAGAGCCACGGCATGGCCAGTTCTCAAGTAGGGAAGGGAACTGTTGGGGAAGGAGTGGTCTTTATACTAATTGCCTTTGAATAGTCTAATGCTTCCAAAAGTGGCAATCTACAAGACAGCAGTTTCCAAGAAAAGTCCATGTACTGGGGAAGAAAACTGCAATCATTAATGAAGGCAACCTTCAAGCAGTGCCAGGGTGGACTTGTAGCTGCAAGGTCAAGACTCAAAAGAGAAAATGGAAAATTGATTTTATTTTATATTTTATCCATTTTATCAATTTGTTTTATTTTCTTAATCACCTGTGACCATGGAGGTCAGTGCCAAAAACTGTTCTGGTTTCTTAATTGCAACAATCTCCTTTAGCTCATTAAAAAGTGGATTAATTTGAATTATCCTTTGAGGTAGAAGAAAGAAAATGCTGCAGTCACAGCTTTTCTGGGACTGTTATGCCCTTACACCAACACCTCACCCTCCATCCAAGTACCCTGCGACCTCTTCCAGACCAGGGCTTTCCTTGAGGGAAGGTTTATGGCCATTTGACCCATTTGACCGTCTGCCTACAGTACTGCAGGCTGCTGTGAAACACCCAAATAGATGTACAGAAACAACAATTCCTCAAAATCATGATTCTTTAATTTCATTTTTTTATTATTAAACCAAAACCTTTTTGTTAGGTTTTAATGGATTTTTTCTTTTGGTTCCTTCTAGATATTGAAATTTTAACTTGTACATTGATAATTTTCTTTCCAGATGTGATTTTCATGAATGTATGAGTACCACAAATTTAAGTTTAAAACAAATAGTTAAAAAATTCTGGAGCTGGAAGTCAAATATCAAACACCTTGAATCTAACCAGGGGTGGGCCAGTGAGGTTCCCTTCTCAAGGCCCCTGATTAAGCCACGATGCTGCAGAGTGAATTGCATGGACTGTGTCCTGCCCAGCTCTCTACAGAAATATGCTTGTAAACGTTGCAGAGTGATAGTTTGAAGGACATATGAATGATATAGATCATCCAAAGCATCAGTTATTCCATCTTTCTCCTCTCCTTTCCCCAATTCCCTTCGATATTTGAAAATAGACTAATCCAAGAGAGTAGCGGGGGGGGGGGGGGGGGGGGGGCG